>PVKE010038903.1:0-15246 GCA_004027555.1 Craseonycteris thonglongyai
CTTTCCCACTGGGGGTTTTCCTATCAGGTGGGCTTCTCAGTTGTGGGAGGAGGAGATTTTGGGAGAGGGTTGGGGGAAGCAGTCAGTTCTGTGCCTTGGGGCTGTTCTTTTAGGTTGCAGTTTTAGCTGTTAGAAGGCAGGGTAGTGAAGGTGTGGTTCCGGGGGTGGGGGCATGTGAGTAGGAGCTAGGGCGGGCCTGTGACACAATAGCTGATTCCACTGTCTGCAGGGAGGCTGGTGGTTCAGAGCAGAGGCCGGGTGAGCTGCTCCGTGGATGGGCCGCCTTTTTCACTGCCTCTGTGAGCCTGTCTGCTTGCAGCTCAGCAGTAGTGGGGGCTGAGCGAGCAGCTCTGCGTTTTTCTTCCCCTCTGGCTGGACTGCTTTTTCACTGTCTCTGTGAGCATGCCTGCCATCTGTGGGCCTGCCTGCTGGGGCGCTGCTTAGCAGTGGTGCAGGCAGGTGGGGCGTAGCATAGGCTCGGCTGCAGCTGCTCTGCAGGACCGGGATTCACTCTAAGCATGTCTATTGTTGCCCAGCATACTCCCTCAGTGTCCACTGAGCCGCTGCCCTCACTCCAAGAGCCCTGTATTCAAAAGGTGCTCCCTCACAGACTACTTTAGGAGCTCAGCTGTATCTCCTCTGTGAATCAGGGGTGCCGAGCTGCTGTGGGCTGGTGCCCTGCTCTCACCCCACCCGCCGGGAAGTGCAGCCACCCTGCTCCACAGTCACTGTTCCACTTTAGGCTCTGTGATCTGATTAGGGCACCACGTGTCGCCCCTTGAGTTGGGATGTTAAATTGTCCACATTCCTGTGGGGCTTCCACGCTCCCTAGGTCTCAGCTTTCAGCCCACCCTCAATCCAGCTCCACTTTGACTGTAGTCCCCCAATCCCCCTTTGTTTTTGCCAGCCTTCCTGTCCCTGAACTGCTCCTTCTCCCTCCCTCTCCCGCTCTCCCCTTTTTCCTCTAACCTTTGTGTGTTGTTCTGCGTTGTGTGGTTCTCTCAGTTGAGGGTGCTTCTCAGAGTTTCCCCTGTGGGTTCCTTTTTGTTCATAAGTCCCTTCCCAGGTAGGTGTCTGGGTTCTCCTCTCATGCCGCCATCTTCTCGGTATCTGACTTTTATTTTCTAAAATTCACTAGGACTCTTTTTAAAATCTATAACATGATTTATTCTGAATAGTATTCCATGTGTGTTTGACATGATTAAATATTCTGATGTTATTGGATAAACTTTACTTTTATATGTCCAAAAGGTGCTTTTGATCAACTTAGCAGAATTTTAAAACTTGAATGCTTTCTCTCAATCCTGCTACATACTATGGTGTGTGCTGCAAGCCTTTCTTTGGCTTTCCCAACATCACTTCTAAAGTTCAAGTTGGTGGTCTTTCTCTTGCATATTCAGGTTCGCTTTTTGTATCTGCCCACTAGTGGTCTGTTAAAGCTAACTCTTGCAACCGTTAGGAGTGCACACAAGGTGGTAGCCATATGTGCATTGTAGTACACAGAGTGCTGTGGCTGTTCACGGGCCAGCTGACCATTGATTTTCTAAGTTCTGGAGAAACCTGGATTTATCATTATTTCTACTTTTTCCATTTTACAATAAAATATTATTGTTAAATTTTGCTTATTTGATTCATAATTTAAACATGGTCTATGCTCTTGGACAATTTCTTTAAGACTAACATCTTTAGTAATTTTAATATTTTAAAATCAAAGTTTATGCAATTACAAAATAAGAGTTATTGTTTTTGACAGAGACAGAGAGGGAGAGAAAGAGAGAGATACAAAGAGAAGAGACAAAGCCCAAAGCAATCTTCATAGTTGTAAATCATTAGTTTTTGGTAGGTGGGCAGGGACCATGCAGGATGAAAACCAGCTGTGAGACCTCACACATGGGAAGTGCATCCCTTGTTGCCTTGAGCCAGGAGCCAAACCAGGCAGCCAATGTGGGGGCCTCCCACATGGGAAGCACACCCAAGTTCAGCATATGGGTCTGCATGGGCTGGGGTAGGAATTTGATTCTCAGTCTCCGGGGCTGCAAAGTGTGCTTAACCTGCAGAGCCATCCTCACTTCCCCTTATGCAATTTTTAATTCACGTTTAAGATTAATTTTTAAATTTCAGGAGGACCTCTTCTTTTTTTTTTGCCCCCACACCCTTGGAGTACGTCTTCTAACATATACTATGAACAATTTACTCATATTATCATTGCATTTAAAATTTTTAGGATTTTTGCTTTTAAGAGTTGTTATGATCAGTCCTTTGATGTTTTGAGATGTTCCTGTAGTTTACATCACATTAAATATTTAATCTGCCTTACTTGCTTCTGTGTAAAATACCAGGTAAAGTAATCTAATTCACCTTTTACAAAATGAATGCAGTCATTAATATTGATTTCCAAATTGTTATAATGTTCCACCTAGCCAGCTGTCTGCAATAGAAAATAACTTTTTAAAGTTATAATAGAAAAATCTTTTTTGTCATACCTACTTTTTAAAAAATATTCAACTTATATTTATGAATAAGTGTTAGGAACATTCTGTCAAGCTCAGAAGTGAATATTTTAGGGCAGTGATAGTAAAAGAATTATATATAGCAATTTATAAAGAATTGCTATTCTGTACAATTTGAAAGGCTTAGTTATTTATATGTCCACATTCATAAGGAATATCAGTCTATATTTGCATTGTATTTGTCTAACATTTATACTGGTATACCAGCATTTGGTATCAGTATTGAATGTATTTCAAAAATTACACTTACTCCTGTAGTGTAGACATATTTCAATCACATAGGAATTATCTGTTAATTCTACCAGCTAAGTGACTTAAGCTTTTAACTTCACTGGAAGATATATGAGATGTAACACAATATCTAATGAAAGGGTGATTAAGAAGTGATACAGTTCAAACTATAAGTCAGAGACACCATGGTTTAGTATGTTAGCTAGGCAAATCTTTCATAGCATCAGTTTATGTTTTAATGGGGCATAATAATATTGCCTTACTTCTGTAGGTAGTTTCAGTCATGAAACTGTCTAGCACATAAATGTTTCTCATTATTATCATTAAAAACATTTTATATAACTAGTACCAAAATACACACTGTTATAAAAAATTACTATAGTAAAAACATGAAGTTTATCCACTACTACTAAATGAATTTTATTTAATCAATATTAATATAAGAAAACAAAAATGCCAATTCCTCAGCATACAAAAAAGATTTCTTCTGAAATAGTCGAAACATTCATTTTACATGTAAATTGAAACACAAGATTGCAATTATACTTTATTTATATCACAAAAAATAGCTATTTTAAACAACAACCAAAAAAATTTAAAACAACAGTTAAATCATAAAACACTTGAGGTAAATTTTCATCTGATGGCTAATTTTACCAGGTATAATTAGTAAGAAAATATAATTTCAAATTAATATTTAAAAGAGCTATTAAAATGTTAAATTTCTAAAATATGTGAGAACAAACAAATAAAGTTGTAGAAAAGTATTAAGTTCTACTAAAGAAAATAGATATTTTGAATAGATGAGTTAACCATAGTATTTAAGCCTTGTTTTCCCAAAATTACTGTCAGCTCACAAGAAAAGTTAATGCAGTTCTGAATAATCATGAGGTTCTACTCAATTTCCTCAACCTCTTCTCATGGAAATGGCCACATGCACAGCTCCTCTAATGAAGTATAAATTCACAGGGTATGAAATGACTTTTTTTTTTAAGATTTATTTTATTGATTTTTTGACAGAGAAAAACAGAGACAGAGAGAGACAGAGAGAAGGGGGAGAGCCCAGAGCAGTCTCCATAGTTGACATTAGTTTTCCATATAGTTTCACTCCACAGATGGGCACAGGGCTGCACAGGGCAGAAACTGGGCCGGGAGCCTCTGCACAGACCCCGGCAAGAACTGAACTGGGGGCGCACCCCAGTTCAGCACATGGCTCCGCATGGGCCGGCGCCAGGACTCGATCCTCGGTCCTCAGGCTTCAAAGCGAGCACTTTACCCGCTGAGCCATTTCAACTTTCCCATGAAACGGCTATTTAATAGGGAGAATAAGAAGAAATTATTTGAAGACTTCATATAGTGGGGTAAAGAGTCTCTTCTCTACTGATGTTTGCAAGAGAAATAAATGACAACACAACAGAAATGAAGAGTAACACAGTGATAAGCTCCACATCTTTAATGTTGGGGCATTCAGATTATATTGCAAACTCTGATTGCTGAGAAATTCATGGTTAGCCATACAGTTATGAAGTGCTGACAACCAAATGAACTATTTGGATTCATTTGGATTGCTTTTCTTCCTTAAAGCTGGCTCAGGGTAGATGCAAGGCGGTCTGTTCTGGCTGAACTTGCTGATAGAGTCACAGAAGTGGGCCCACCACAAGTAGGGCTCCCAGCACCTGACTTTGTAAATCCTGGGCTCGAATCTTGCCTCCTCAACTTTCAACCTCTGAGAGAAATTTGTTCGAGAGCTTTTTCTTGGCTGGGGTTCAAATTAAAAGCTCTTCCTGAGCTCTGGTTGGTGAGCTGCCCACCACTTTTCTTTCCAGATGGGCCCTCATACCTTACAACAGCCCAGAGGCTCTGGAGAGTCACCTTGGAAGTGGGCTGTGGTTGGAGAGCTCGCAGAGTGCCCTGCTCCTCTTTACTAAGCCTCCTCTTGAGGCCTCTGTGTGCCCATCTGCCTGGTGGGAACACTAGGACCCTTTCCTGCCTTTCTATGCAGCAGAAAAACAGACTGAAGCTCAGGTTATTAATGGGGAGGGGTGAGTGTTTGGAGTTTGCAGCCCATAATCTGTTTGACACCTGAGTCCCTAGGGCCTCAGTCTGCACCAGCGACTTCAATCTTGTTCTTGAAGCCTTGTGGTCCTGGGAGTCTCAGAGCTTCACTGTATCCCAGAATGTTCCAAGAGAGGGGTGATTGTGGCCAGGAACCCACCAAACTGGTGCAAGGCCCAGGGTGCATAATTTTTCACCATTGTGCAGGGTACAGGTGAATAAGTGTGCATAGGTGGTTTGGGCTGAAGGTAGAGTAGGATGAGGGGACCTTAGTAGCTTTGGTTCTTGCATCATGGATTTCCCAGTTTCTTGCGCTGGTGAGTGCCTCTGAAATAAGAAATAATAGGTTTCCTGGGAAAATATGATTTCTTTTTAATAACATCTGAGGAGTTGGAATGAGGAGCCTTCTGTCAGGGAACATGTGGTTCTGTTATGCCAGGAACACACCCACCATGCCTGCTGTCCCCACATCACCAGCTTCCTGCTGTACAGTGGGTGTGGCACTAGATAAGATTCAGGGAAGCCAAATGAAGCTCTATCAACAACTGTGGTCCCACTGATGACACTGGAGGGATGGTTGTGGTGGTGACTATGGTTCTTGAAGTGGGGTTGGAAGTGAGTTTGGCTTTTAGGAGGGGCTGGTGGTTACTGTGGCCCTGGGAAGAAGGTTTGTGGTTAGTGTGACCCTTTAAGGGGGACACTTGTGCTCACTATTTCAGCACCATTGGTGTTCTTGGGAGTGCCATTGGCTGTTTACATCTCTGTCTCACTCTTTGTGGTTGTGAGACTCTGAGGAAAAGAGCATGTTTTATTTTTTAGAATGTTCCCAGAACCTATGTTGGAGTGAGACCCCAGGAGGGGCCAGGGAGTGTCTGTGGATTAATGGGTTATGGAAGCCTCCCTGTTCAGTGGGCCAGCATGGAAGGAGGACCCTGCTTCCAGGATGCTGTCCATGGTGCTGAATGGACACCTGATGGAAAGGCAGCAAGGTGGAGTTGCCTGTTGCAAGCACCCCTTAGTAGGACTCTTGGGTCTTTCTACCAGCAGGTCCTAATTCCAGGGCCAGGGATCCTGGGTCATTCAATGATGCTTCAAGGGACTTTCTGAGGGCAGGGCACACTGGGCTTCTCATCCTTGCCTCTTGACCACAATTCTGGTCACAAGAGAGAACAGGATGGGGTGGTCTTCCTTGGGGTCTTATCAGGAGGATTCCAAAAGTCCTGAGACCTTAACTCTTTCCACCTCCACAACTCATGACTTGGAGATCCCTTCTTTTGTCTATTGCTTTTTTTTCTGTTACTCCACTGCTTCCTGTTCTTGCATCCATCTTTTTCTCTCTGTGTCTGTCTTTCTGTCTCACTTTCTTCATTTGTCTTGATATTTCTAACTTCTTTCTTGGACCATTTATCTCTTCTATGCCTGCCTCTTTCTCTCTGTCTTTTTATCTTTCCTTTTTTTCTCTCATATTCTTCCTGTCTTTCTTTTTTCTGACTTGTTCTGCAATGGAGTTTCTATTCTCTGTGTCTGCAGGCAGGCTGGACATTGTCACTGATGATGTCCAGTCTCTCTTTCTCTCTCTCCCACTATCTCTCTTCAGCTCAATTCTGGAGGTGACATTGTGTTGGGAAAATCCCTATGTGGGAGGGTGATGCTGTCACAAGGGGGTTCACAGCTTGGAAAACAGTCACAAAGGTGAGCTGCCCCACCACTCCTGCCTTTGCACTCAGGACTCATGAACCTTTGTGTTGTGTGTATATATGCATGAATGGGTGCATGTGTATGCCCCTGTGGGTCTGTGCATATGTGTGCACATATTCATATGTGTGTGCATTTCTGAGTTTGTATGTGCATGTGTTGGTATGTGTGGATGCATGATAGAGAGAAGTCCTGGGTTTATTTTTGGGTACATGAGTTTGGCCTCTGGTGAGTCAACAGAATAGCCCCACCTGTAAATTTTTTTGAACTGAGGTTTTTGTGGGTAGCCTTTGCTGTTTTATTTCTCCTTACTTTGCTGCTTTTAATTAGGGTTTACTGAATTGGTGCTCAGAAGTTGGCCTGCATGGGTTTTCTGTACTGGTCAGGCTGGTCGGCCTTGGGTTTCTGTGCTGGTCAGGTTGGGGGTGTGATGGGGTTCACTGTGCTGTGCATATAGGTGACTACCATGGATATCTGTGCTATTCAAGTTGGGGGACAGCTGGAGTCACTGTGGTGGTCACATTAGGGGTCTTTGTGTTTCTGTGTTTTTCAGGTTGGGGTCACCTGGGAGTCTTTGTGCTGGTCCGGCTGTGGGTTGGGCATGTGTGTTTTTCAGAACGGTCATTTTCCTGAGGAGTGTGTTGGTCTGGTTGGGGATCTGCTGGGTTCTTTTCACTGATCTTGTTGGAGATGTACCTGGTATCTCTGCTGATAATTGTAACTATCTGCTTGGAAGTATCTGCACTGGTCACATTTGAAGTCTTCTGACAGTCTGTGCTGGTCATGTTGGGAGACAGTTGGGGGGCTCTCTGTGCTGGTCATGTTTGGGGTCAGCCAAGTGTCTCTGTGCTCATCAGTGTGGTGGTCTGCCTGGCATCTTTATACTGGTCATGTGGGGATCTGCTGGGGTTCTGTATGCTAGTCATGTTGTGGGTTTGCCTGAAGTCTCTGTGATGATCATGTTGGTCTCCCTTTCATTTATGTGTTGGCCAGGTTGGAGGTCTGCCTATGTTCTCTGTGCTGGTCAGACTAAGGTTCTGCTGCAGAACTCTGTGCTGGTCAGGTGGAAGTGTGCTGGAACTCTCTGTGCTGTTCATATTGAGGATCTTCTCTGAATCTCTGTGCTGGTCAAATTGATGGTCTGATTTTGGTTTCTGTGCTGGTGAGGTTGGGATTCTGCTGGGAGTCTATATATTGGTCAGCTTGTGGGTCTACTGGGTGTCTTTGTGAGGCTCAGGTTAGGGAGCTGCGTAGATTCTCCTTACTAATAGATTGAGGTTCTGCCTGAGGTCTCTGTGTTGGTCAGGTTAGGGTCTGCTGAAGGTCTGTCCACTGGCCACAGTGGTGGTCTGCCTGTGATCCTTGTTCCTGTCAGGTTGGTGGTATGTGCTTGGATCTCTACATTGGTCAGGTTAGGAGTAAGTTGGAGGTCTCTGTGATGGTCATGTATGAGGTCTCCCTGGGTTCTCTGTGCTGGTTAGGCTGGGAGTCTACTTGGAGTATGATGGTCATGTTTGGATTATGATGGGGTCCCTGTGTTTATCAGTGGGGGACCGTTGGTGGTCTCTTATGATCATGTTGGGTTTTGATTGTGGGGTTTTTTTATTAGGTTGATTGTCTACTGGTTGTCTCTCTACCCAGTCTGGCAAGGGGACTGCTGAGGTTCTCTGATGGGCAGTCTCCTGGAGATCACTGTGCTGGTCAGTTTTGGGAACTAGTAGGGTTATCTGTACTGGTCAGGATGGATGTGTGCTGGGGGTCTCTGTGCTGTTTAGTTTGCTGGCCTGCCTGGGGTCTCTACTTGTTATTTTGGACATCTACTTGTCTATATGTGCTGCTTGGGATGGGAGTCTTTAAGGGGTATTTTTGTGGGATATGTGAAGGTCTAAAGGGGTCTTTTGCTGATCAGGTTGATGACCTGCCTTGGACTTGTGCCGGTGACAGTGTGGTTCTGTGTTTTTTATGGCCCCATCATGTTGGAATTCTGAATGGTGTTTTTATACTTTTCAGATTGTGGGTCTGCTGAGGGTCTCTGTGCTTGTCCAATTGTGGTTCTCCTTGGTCTTTCTGTGCTGTTCATATTAGGAGTCTCGTGGGGGACTCTCTGCTGGTCAGTTTGAGGATATTTTCGATATTTGTTTGTTTGTTTGGTTTTTTTGCTGATCAAATTGAGGATCTACGTAGGTTCTTATCTGTGTAGACCACATGTGTGTTGTGTTTGGGCATTTTTATGCTAGTGACACCTTTGTCTGCCTGGGTCTCTCTGCTAGTCAGATTCTGTATCTGTGCTGGACAGGTTGAGGGTCTGTGGTATATCTCTGTGCCCATCATGATGGAGATCTGCCTGAGGTCTCTTTCCTTGTCAAGTTGCAAATCTTCCTGGAGTCTTTGTGGACAGGGGTGTTTAAGGGGTTTTTTGATGGTCACATTGTCTCCCTGAATGCTCTGTGCTGGTTGTGTTGGGGGTGTGTGCTGAGTATGTTTGTGTTTTGGTGTGTTTGTCATTTGCCTGGAGTTGTTTGTGTTAGTGAGGTAGTGGTTCTACCTGGGTGTCTCTATGCTGCTCAGGTGTATTTTTAAGCCTGTGGGTCTCTGTGCTGGTCACATTAGAATCTACTGGGGAGCTCTGTCATTGCCACATTGTGCGTCTCCTGGTAGTCTTTCTGATGATCATATTGGGTATCTGTCTGTGGTCTCTCTGCTGGTCATGTTGGTGGTATAATGGGGGTCACTATGCTGTTAAGGTTTATTTTGGTTTTTTTCTGGCATATGTTATTCAGGTTAGAGATTTGATGTTTGTTTCTTTGCTGGCAAGGTTGAGGATATGATGTGGCTATCTGTTCTGTTCATGTTGGTAGTCTTACTGGGTTTCTTTGCTGGTCGCATTTGAGGTATGCTTGGAGTTTCAGTGCTGGTCATGTTGGAGGTCTAGAAGTCTGTGCTCTAGTCAGGTTTGGGGTATTTAGCAGGCCTCTGTAATGATCAGGTCTGGGGTCTTCAAGGGTCTCTATGCTTATTAGGTTGAGGGTGTTTCTGTGGTCTCTGTGCTTATTAGGTTGTGGGTCTGCCAGGGGCTCTATGGTGGTCATATTGCATGTTCATCTGGGGTCTCTGTGCTGGTGAGGTTTATGGTCTGGTGAGGGTATTTATGTAACTATGGTTGTAGTTTTTCTTAGTGTTTCTGTTGTTCTCAATGGGCTTATGCTTGGCAGGCAGGGGTGGGGGACACTGCTATTTAACTTGTGGTTTGCTTGGGGTCTCTGTGCTGATCTTGTTGGGGCTCTGATGAAAGTCTCACTGCTGGTGTGGTTGGAGGTCTGATGGGGATATTTGGGTTTTACAGAGCTCATGCAGGAGAAGGTGGAGTTGAAAGAGTGGGTAGAGAAATTGGAACATCATGTCAGCTACCTCATTGGAGAGACAAATACCAATGGTGAGTGGGAAAAACAGGGCAGGGGCTCTGTGTGGTGGATTGAGTGTCCTGGTAGCTGAGACCTGCACACCTGCCCACTCTCCCCATAGGAGATTACAGGTTGCAGGTAGGGAGATAAATGCTGAAAAAGCAGCGCTGGGATCAGGAATATATTAGGCAGCTTTCTTAGTACATGAATGAGATGAAGGTAGACTTTTTGACCATCTGCCATTAGGGTTAGGGGCATGGCTGTGGTTGCTTAGTGCTCACACTCCAGGTGAAACTCTTGGGCTGCTGGAGCTGGTATTACACTTGGTTGGTGACAATAGCAAATGCTATGTGGAGGTCCTGGTGGCTGCCCTGAACCCTGCTGGTGAGCCCACCACAGAACCCCCTACTTCCCAGGATTGGCACTGCTGACAGCCAGTGTGGTAAGTAGATCTTAGGGCAGGTGGGCAGGTGGACAAGCAAGAGCTGGAGTTTGCATATGGCTCTGAGCCCTGCCTTCAGCTCTCCAAGTTCTTCTCATTCAAGCCTTGCTCACAATGTTTACCCTTTCCAGGTAGAGTCCCTACCAGGCCTGCCCACTACCAAGAGCCCAACTACACAGCAGATTTTGCAGCTACAGTGAAGGATCAGGAACCCAGAGCAGTGCCTATGCTTGGACAACAATGCCTGCATTCCCTTCTTTTATAAGACTGATGTTCATGTGAACATCACAGAGATCTAATAGTCCTACTTTAAGACAATGCCTGGACTGCCCTCTCCCCTACTTTGTCCCCGGGACCCTGTCACTCCTTTTTGTTAACCTCTTCTCAGTTACCCATTTATCCCCACACTAGTATGGTAGGACCCGTGAGTCAGAAGTATGACCCTCTTCCCTCTGTGCATTCCCACTCCCTCCTGTACCTCTCTTCTCTCCATTGAACCTTACTAATTATTCAACTGTTGTGTAAATTAGAAGTCAAAAATAAGTTAATTTATAAAAACGCAATAAACGCTTGTTGCCTAGTGATTATTTTTCTGCTTGTATTAATTAAAAACACTCAAGGAAATAAATAGCAGATAGTGAGAATTATCTGGTTACATGAAATTTGTGATAGATTATTGTATATGAGGACTGCCTAAAAAGTATCCAGCCATCCAATATGAAAAAATACAGGCATTTGTTACCCCAGTAAATTTAATAAAAATGAAAACAAAATAGAGGCATTGATGCCTGCATGTTATTCCAGACAATCTTTGTCCATACTTTATGTTGATTTTTAAAATCAACTCAGGGCCCTTAATTTCTGTTTATAATTTCTTGTTTTTTATTAATAATTCACTAATAGGTATTTTGTTCTGCCAATGTTTCTACACCACTTAATGAGATATGATTTATCTTTTTATCTGTATATGTGAAGATACACATCAAATCATTTGTTATATCTTAGGCAATGACAGTTGCTGAACAGTATAATTCAATGTGCTAGTTTTTGTCTAATATAAATCAATATTATTAAATTATCAAGAATGTTCTAGAGAACTTGACTAAGTTTAAAGGTCAAATTTCATTTATTGTAAATAAACAACAAAAGTTTAGAAAATGTATTAATTATAACACTGAAATATCAAGATATCTAATAAGTTACATCATGTCATATATTCTATATCCCAGAAATAAGATTCACATGGAGAACTTGAGGTGTTATTTTATTTAGATAGAAATATATTTTTCTCAATCAATTCTACCTCACACATAGTAATAAAAAGCATGCATTTAAAAAGAATTATATTTTGTTTTATTTACTGCAACATTACAGACAGAAATCTTTGCCCAGCACATAGTATAAATGCAATGCATGACTGATGGGATTTATGATACAATTTGACAGGAAAAAATATAAAATGTCTAACATAAACAGAACTAATTTTTTTATATTATTTTAAAAAATAGAGTGGTTGTCAACCTAATGTTGAACATGTGATATCCCAAGCCAAACATGAAGTGAAATTAAGGCAGCAACTGGAGCAGGGAGGTGCTCCCCAGCTTTAAAAGACAGGAGGCAGACCTGAAAGACTTCTAGATACTACAGTTGCCAGCACAGTCACCAGAAGGTATCCAGAGGCCTAGTGCAGGGACTTGGGTGCAGGTACACATTTCCAAGCCCTGCAACCCAACTCTGGTCCTGGATGCAGTGTACCACACCAGATTTGCATCTTTATTGGGGTGGCAGGCACTGAGCACAGTGGCATGTGTACAGCAGAATCAGCCTCACCTGTAGCCTAACTAGGGCACCTGCGCCTGAACCTCCTCCTGCTTCATGCTACTGCTGTTGCTACATGGCTGACAAGTATGAATTTTCAGATCTCTTTCAAGATCCACTAGGCCCTCTGACTTCATTCTGTGGGAGTGGAGAAACTTTGGGTCCTGTGCTGCCTGCTAGCTGCACCATGAAGTCAACAGAGGAAGGTTAGTCTGCTTGGTCCCTGTGCCCCATGTGGCCCCTGTACTCCCCAACATGGGCACTTTCCATACCCAAGCCTGCATGTCCTACTAGGAACAGGCATGAGGAAGGGTGAGCAGGCCTTGGTATGGGCAGTGTGAGGGGTGAGGGGGCTCTGGCCCATTGCACAGACTGGAAAGTGGTGTCCCCCTGGTATTTCCTCAAAGCAGCCCTGATTTCCACGGCACATTCTTGCCAATAGGAGTCTCCTCTTTTCTATCACTGAGTACGCACATCTGCCTTTGCTGGTGAGGCCTCTCATAGGAGCCCAGTATTAGGAACTGCATTCCACTGTGGAAGGTTTGGGGATAGAGAGAGGATAGGGCTTTCAGAACTATGAAAAACACTTTGAGATGGAAGTGCAGTTGTGGGGGAAAGAGAGAGTTTTCTGCTCTCTTTCAGTGAGGTGTGGACATCCTCTGACTTTGAAGACCAGACCTACTACTATGCCAAGTGTGGTGCCCTTTCAGAGCCCCAAGCTCTGCAAGCTGCCTCCAGGCTACTGAGCCCACTTGGCTACACAGTGCAGTCAGACTGCAGGCTAGACATGCAGAACTGAAAGCAATAAAATGTACTGTCCAAATACAGCTTTTAAATCAAGCCCTATTCAAGTCCTATAGACAGTGCTGTCCAACTGTAGAAAACATTTCAAGACAGTTTGAAATGAGATTGGCAGGTTTCCAGTTGCTGGTTTACAGTCTCAGGATGGCCTAACCATCTGTCCTGAAGATGAATCCTCTGCTGACAAGAGAGTTTGGGACCTTCCACAGTGCAGTCCCACAACCACAGTGTCCTTGGCCCTCTGCCCTTGGAAGAACAACCACTGATCAAAGCAGCAGGGTGCCCTACCCCAAGACCTCCACAGATGTCTGTAAATAGTATGGGAGGGGATAACTAGCAGCCCAGTGGGAGATGACAATGGCAAGTGCACAAGGGGAGCTGGTTGAGACATTCCCAACCACATTATGAGTGCTGAATCAGTTTATTTAAATTATTTTAAGAAAGCTGACAAATCTGTGAATGTGATGAGTACTCCTATTTCATAATGCACACAGCCTGGGGAGAACTAGAAGACACACACCTCTGCTTCCTGCTTTTTCTAGCAAATGTGAAGCCCACTTCCTTACAGGGCAGTGTCCCAAATGTACTGCTCCTGGGGGTCTCCTGTACCTTTAAGGCACGTCCCAGAACACCCATGCACGAAGAGAAGATCAGTGATGTAAGGCCTGCTGTCACATGTTATTTTCTTTTCTTTTCTTTTTGCATTTAATTGATTTTATTAATTTTGCTATTTTCATATTTGTATTTAAAGTTTGTTATTTTCTTTTTTTTTTTTATTGTTAAATTTAATAGGGTGACATTAGTTGGTAAAAATTAGATAGTTTCCCGATGTACAACTCCACATCACATCACCCATGCGTCGCATTAAGTGCCCAGCTCCCAGAATGGGGTCCCCCTCCACCACCATATATCTAGTGCCCACACCGCACTCCCCCCCCCAACTCTCCCGCCCCCCTCCTCCCTCCTCTCCAGGTAAACACCAAACCATTGAGTGTGTCCATAATGCTGGTGCCCTCTCCCACCTCCCCTCCCTCTCTCTCTCACCCATCCTCCCCTTCCCTCAGGCAATCACCATGTTATTGACTGTGTCCATAGGTCTCTGTGTCTTTGTAACTTTCAGTTTTATATTCCACCTATAAGTGAGGTGATATTTTTCCGGATTCTTTCATTCTGACTTATTTCTCTTAATAAGATGGTCTCTAGGTCCATCCATGTTGCCACAAATGACTGTATTTCATCATTTCTTATCTCTGAGTAGTATTCCATTGTGTAAATGTACCACATCTTCTTTATCCAGTCATCTATCGAAGGGCATTTTGGTTGTTTCCATGTTCTGGCCACTGTGAACAGTGCTGCAATGAACATGCGGGTGCAAACATCTTTAAAGATTAAGGTCTTCAGGTTTTTTGGGTAGATGTCCAGTAGAGGGATGGCTGGGTCATATGGTAATTCCATTCGTAATTTTTTGAGGAATCTCCATACAGCCTTCCATATAGTGGTTGTACCAGTTTACATTCCCACCAGCAGTGTATGAGGGTTCCTTTTTGTCCACAGCCTCTCCAGCACTTGTTATCCCTTCTCTTGTTGATTATAGCCATTCTAACAGGTATAAGATGGTATCTCATTGTGGTTTGTATTTGCATCTCCCTAATTGCTAGTGAAGTGGAGCATTTTTTCATATATCTGTTGGCCATATGTATGTCTTCACGAGAGAAGTGTCTGTTAAGGTCATCTGCGCATTTTTTAATTGGATTGCTTGTTTTTTTCTTGTTGAGTTGTACAAGTTCTTTGTATATTTTTGATATTAGTCCCTTATCAGAGGAACTGTTTGCAGATCTTTTCTCCCAGTTCGTTGGTTGCCTCTTTGCTTTGTTGATGGTTTCCTTTGCAGCACAGAAGATTTTTAGCTTAATAAGGTCCCATTTGTTTATTTGTGCTTTTACTTCCCTTGCCAATGAGGTCAGATTCATAAAGTACTCCCTGAATCCCAGGTCCATAAGTTTAGTTCCAATGTTTTCTTCTATGCAGTTTATTGTTTCCTTTCTTATTTGGAGGTCTTTAATCCATTTTGAGTTAATTTTGGTATATGGTGAAAGATCGCAGTTCACCTTCAGCCTTTTGCATGTGGTTTTCCAATTTTCCCAGCACCATTTACTAAAGAGGCTTTCTTTTCCCCACTGTATATTTCTGGATCCTTTATCAAAAATAATCTGTCCATAAATTTGTGGGTTTATTTCTGGGTTTTCAATTCTGTTCCATTGGTCCGTGGGTCTGTTTTTCTGCCAGTACCAAG
>PVKE010038904.1:0-15244 GCA_004027555.1 Craseonycteris thonglongyai
AAAGAAGTTTCACTGATTGAATTTTCTAGTCTTCAATGCACAGGGTTTCAGCTCTGAGGGAACTGAGGTTATGTAGCTACTAAAACCACTCACTGCCTTTTCAGCTGTGTCGTACTCTTCATATTGCTATCACCGGCCTCTATGTGCAAGCTTAAACATGCATTCCTCCACAGCGCACAGACTCTTCTACATTTTCTTCTGGTGGAAATTCTAGAGCAAAACAGTTGTTCATAAGGTCAGAGCTCTTCAGCTGGTCGATGCTAGTATTCAGCTGGACTGTGCCAATGTAATCACAGTTCCTAGTAAAATATGAAAAGACTCGTGTGACAGTTGGTAAATAGGAGCAGTCCAAGTCCCTGAGTACCCTGCTTTCTTCTTCACGGTCCCTCCAGAAACCCCTCAGTTCTAAGAATAAAGGACCTCCCTCCCCCCACAGCCTTTTCCCATGCTAACCACATCAGACACCCATGCTGACTGGTCAATTCTCATGCCATACCAGTTTTTAAGTATTTCTAAGGTCCTCTTTGCAGCCATGGGGAGAAAATGTTTCCTAGGAAATGTGGCCCAAAAATGAGAATAGAAAAAGAAAGACTCAAGTGCAGGAAGAGCTAAGGTGGAAGTGAGACACGTCACAGTGGAGATACTCCCCACTGAGGAAGCTGCATGGTTTCAGTTCCTCTTCACTTAATTGTTGCCTGTTCCTGGTGAGAATTCAACCACACACGGAGCCTCAATCAAGTCCCTCCTCTTTATAATGAACATGAGAACACGTAATTTGCACAGGATAACATTTGAGACTTGAGATAATGTTTAAAAGTACCCGACCCCATCACAAGTAGTTAAGAAATGTTACCGTCTATACTCATCACTGTGCTTCACATAAAGGAGCAGGTAGAGTTGGCATCTCTGTGGACTCCTGACGTCTCTTCTTCAGTTGCTGCCCTGAACACAGCTGCTGAAACAAGCAGTGACAACAGAAGGGTCGTCCACTGGGCTCTGAAGGAATTCACATCTAAGCTTGAAGCAACACAAAGAAAGTCCTGTTTATTTCCTCTAACTTGCTACAGGCCACTGGCAAGCTGGCTGGCTGTGGGTAAACTTAATATCTTGATTAGCTCTCCTGAGAATGTGTCTGGAAGCCGTTCCATGGAGTGGGAGGTAGAAGGCTGCCTAACACCTAGGGTGCCTTCCACATAGTTTGCGGAGGTCTGTTTGCTCAGAATTGTAAGATGTTTGTTGCCTTGACAACCACAGGCAGCATACGGCTGGGTTTGGAGTGACTTTAGATTCTTTTGCAGTTCTTTATGGGCATGAATGATGTGTATGTCTAATCAATGAATGGCAAAGATGTTATTTAAGAAGGCGAATGAAGCTCACGTGAAGCATTCTGTACACTCGGCCCAATGGTATGACTTCCACAGAAGCATAGTTAATGTTTCTGGAAGGCAGGCCCCAGGGAGGACCTAAACCTTCTTTAATACTAGGCAAAGTTCCAGGTTGGGAGCATGGTTCTATTTCCAATTGCCTCTGCCATATAGTCTCAGGATTTGGACTAGTCTTTATCACGGTAAGTGAACTAAGTCAGACAGGAAAAGTCCAGAACCATATGGCTTCACTCATACAGGGGATACAAAACTGAAAGCACCAAACGAACAAGACAAACTAACCAACAAAATCTCATAGACACAGAAAACAGTTAAGTGGTTACCAGAGGGTAAGGGGTACACTGGTAGGAGGAGAGAGAAAAACGGGAGTAAAATATCTGGTGATGGAAGGAGAACTCACTGTGGGTGGTGAGAACACAATGCAGTATACAGATGAGGTGTTATAGAATCATACACTTGAAACCTATATAATTTTACTAACCAATGTCACCTCAATAAATTTAATAAAAAACAAACAAACAAAACAACAACAACAACTACAAAAGAACTTGGACTAGTTCTGAACTACTCTATGAGGAAGATGTTTTTCCCTCTTTTTCTCCCTCTTGTTGAGGATCTGGGTAATATTTGCATGACTTCTAGATCTGGCAGCTCCCTTTAGCAAATCAATCCTGTCCTTGTGTCTTTATGGTGGGTTAACAAACAACGAAGACAAGATTTCCGGTATCTGTGCTCTGTTAGGGGAAATTCTGAATTATTCTTTTCCTTTCCCAAATGTTCCTCACTTTCTACTCTCTTCCCGGTTTTATATTTCTTCCGCAGGAGATCCCAGCCCAATTCCTGCCCTGAGCAGCCCCCACGCACTCCTGTATGAAATGAAACCACGTCAAAAAGTGATGATGTGCAACTATGGAGATTACTCTGGGCTGTCCCTCTTCTTTCTGTCTCTGTCTGTGTCTGTCTGTCTGTCCGGCTCGCTTGCTCTCTCTCTCTCTCTGTCAAAAACAATAAAAATAAATTAAAAGAAAAGAATAGGCATGTTTTAAAGAAAAATGTTGAATAGCCCCTTTAAATTTTCTCAAACCTCCATTAATGAAGCAAAGGAAAATTCAGCTACATGTTGTGGTCTGGCCACACGGCAGAGTGGTATTTCTAAAATGCAGGGAAACTAATCCACCAGTTTCATCTGTACAATGTTTAACACAAATATCCTGTCCATTAACAAAATGGTGCAAGAGAGAGTCTGGGGTCATTAGAGGACCTGAAAACGCCCCTCAATGTGTTTGTGCAAGATTAGTCCTTCATTGGAAAGATATATTCATTCCTTATGTCAGGGTGGCTGGCCTTAATGTGTGGAACTTTTCCAGTTCATCAAGGCAAGCTTGCCCAAGAGCTATTTTCTAGGTTTGAAATAAAAGAGCATGCTGTGGTAAGCCTGAAACCTTTGTTCCTATTCCTATTTCTCTCTTCTCTCCTGATTTCCTGCCCTCTTTTATACCCACCTGATTTTTTCCCTTGTTAGTAAACAGAGCTGCCCATATGGCAAGGTGCGATAATCTTCCTTTGCCTGTTCCTCGCCCATAAATTTGGCTTTGGTTTTCACGCCAGGCATTTCAAACAGTGAAACAGGGGCGGCCATTCTTTTTTTCTCACTCAGGGTCCACTCAGAGTTGTTTCCTCAAAGATCTGAATGAATTCAAAATCTATCGTGTGTGTCTTGTGCATGGTCTTTCTCCTCTCCTGTCTCTGGCTTGTCTTGAATTTATTTTCCTAGCAATACAAGTGTTTGATTTTGGTGCTAACCAACCTGGGTTTTAATTGAAGATATTCACAGATGTTTTGATTTTAATTTGGCACTGTATATTTTATAACTGAGTTCAAAGGGAAGGGAGAAGGAAATACATCCAAGACATCCAGTTGGTTAGGGATGTGTGAGGCTGCAGAATCCAGCCACATCAACATTTTAAAACACAAAGATTTATTTACTTCCTGCTACTTGCTCATGCCCAATGGACGAGGAGCTCTGCTCATTTGAGTCACTCAGAGTTTCGGGCTGACAAATGGGTCACCATTACTAACACTGCTACTCCAGCCAGCACCTCAAATGTTGCTGGTCTCAGTGCCAAGGACAACTTGAACTCTAGAGCCATGCTTTTCACACTTTTAATTTGTATGAGTTCAACTGGGGATTTGAGAAAATGCCAGTTCCGATTCAGTACATCTGGGTAGAATCTGAGTGTCTGCATTTCCAATAAACATTGAAATGATGCTGCAACTGCTGGTCCACCCACCACTTTTTCAGGCGTAGAAATGGCAATTAAATGCTCTGGCCAGGTTCACAGGCACATGGCTCCTCCCTGCTATAAGCGGGTTGATAAGAACAATCCAATCAGATTCCCTGAAGCGAGAACTGAAAATATTGGGTGAATATCCAGAAACTAACATGCTTATTTATGTAGGACAGAGGGAGGCCATTTTTTTTTTAATGGTTTTTAAGCTTACCTGGTCAATGCACTACAATGTTAATAATAATAATAATAATAATAATAATAATAATAATCAAGGATTCTCAATGCCAGGCTGTATATATAAATCAGTTGTGAGCATTTTAGAAAACACAAATGCCTGATCATTCTGGGGTGAATGTAGAGTAAGGCTTGCATGTTTATAATTTATCTTTTCATAAACAGCTGAGGTATTTCTCCAGCCAAGGCTGAAAAATATCAAAACGGATTTCTAAGCATTTTTTGAAGGTGTAAAAGCACAATTGGAAGAATGATTTTGATCATCAATATCTTCAATGACCAATCAATGACAAAGGCTATAAAAGCTGTTGTGTTTTAATTACAATTGAATATAAATGTGCACCTATAACAACAGAAATATTTCTATAATCCCCACCCCCCAAATTACAAAAAAAAAAAAAACAGCAACAGAAACCCTTACTTTGTTTTCTTTTTTTAAATTACTATTATTATCTAAGGGAAAGCCTTCCATTTTGAAGGTCATTTACATTACATAATTCAAATTACTCAAATATGAAAGCGTTACTCAAAAATGCTGATTTATTCAAGTTTGTGATATAGTTGAAAGAAAGGGTAATAAGGAAGGTTGAAAGGCAGGAAAGGAAGGAAGGGAGGGAGGAAGGGGGAAAGGAGGGAAGGAAAAGCAAAAGGTAGAAGGGGAGGAAAGAGAGGTGAAAAGGAAGGGAGGAAAGAAAGGAGCTGACATATAGTCCAGAAGCATAGCAGTGAAAGGAAGCCATTGAATGCAAACAATGACCTCAGCTAATATGGAATTAAATCGCAGAGCCCAATTTTAATTGACTGACCTTATGTCCCGTTTTCAATGGGTCACAAAACAACAGTACTGTTTGATTTAAAATAGGATGTCTGGTCAGCCTAGTCTCACTGAGCTAAAATCAAGGCATCAGTAGCCTTACCATATGTATCATGTAAAACAGGACAATACTGTGTCCTGTCCCATTTAAAAAGGGGTGTCTGGTCATCCTGTACGTTATAGGTCAGAAGAGAAGAAGGTTGGTCCCACCTTGATGGCGGTGAATGGAATCGAGGACTAAAAGGCTTTCAGGAGGAGATGCAATTTGAGATGGAACTGGAAAAGAAAAGTTTGTGATTGATAGTCATAAACACAGGCAGTGGGTCCTTCTTGCAGGAGAATTAAAGTCTCCTCAAAACTGGTTCATATATAAGGAAACATTGACAGCAGTTTAGCTTATTTGTATTACAATCAATAATGTAAAATTAGGTTGGAAAGAAATATTAGGGCTAGATTTTGAATGACTTCAAATAACAGAGTAAGGGATTTGGGCACTGGGGAGCCATTTAGCATTTATGAGCAGGAGAAAGTCACGATAAAAATTATGTTCCAGAAAAATAAATCCAATGACCTCAAGATTATTGGAAGGAGAATGGAATTGATGTAGCAAGAAAACATAAATGGATACTGTGAAAGTCTAATTCGTTTTCATTTAGCAAGCAGTTATTAAAGGTCTACTGACTGGCTGGGGCAAAAATTAGTGAACACCTAAATTAGATCACTCAAGTGGGAGGGTGCGAAGTGACATACAGGACATCTTTACTAAGAAACAATTTGAGAAGTTATTTGTTTGTTTGTTTTGAACTGAACTGGGGTGTGCTTCACCGCATTCGGGAAGCACACCCCAGTTCAGCGTGTGGGTCCGCCTGGGCCGGAGCCAGGATTCGATCCTCGGTCCTCGGGGCTTCAAAGCAAGTGCTTAACCCGCTGAGCCATCCCGGCTTTCTCAAGAAGTTATTTGTTGAGTATTGCTAATAAATGTACAGTGGTATATGAATTAAGAATATATTCTGCTGCCATAAACATACATCCCAACTAATAGTGGCCTAAACATAAAGGTGTTTATTTTTCTCACATAACAAGGAGACCATAGGTATGGTACATATTGCTAGTATTGGTTCAGCTTCTGAGTAACACCGACACACCAGGATTTTAAACTTTTCTCAGACATTCTGAGGCCATTGTGTTCCCTCGTTTGTATAACACCTCTTGATCACAAAATATTTGTCATATCTTCAACCCACTTCCTTGTTAAGGAAAGTAGAAAGCGGGGCACAAAAGCAAAAAATTATACCTGGGACTATATCGAACAAAAGAGGTTTGGCATAGAAATGAAAAAATGTCAGAGCATCAAAAAATGAAAAAGCAAAGAACGATCAACAGAATAATAAGGAAACTTATGCAATGGGAGAAAATGTTTGCCAGTCACATATTTGATAAAGGGTTAATACAATATTCAAAATATATAAAGAACTCATAAAACTCAACAGCAAACAAACAAACAACAAACAAAACTAAACAGTCCAATTAGAAAATGAGCAGAGAAACTGAATAGGCATTTTTCCAAAGAACACATTCACGAAAAGACACTCAATAGCACTAGTCATTAGGGAAATGCGAATTAAAACTGCAATGAATTTTAAACTGTATTATAAAGCTATAGTAATCATAAAACATATAGCATAAAAACAGATACATAGATCAATGGAGCAGAAAGGAGAGTCCAGAAATAATCCCATGAATATACATATGGTCAGTTAACTGGTGGAAAGGGGCCAAGAATATACAATGGGGAAAAGCTCATTTCTTCAATAAGTGGTGTTGGAATTGGAATGCCACATGTAAAAGAATGAAATTGAAACCCTTACACCTCACACACAAATCAAGTAGAATGGATTAGACTTGAGTCCTAACACCTAGAAGAGAACGTAGGGGTAAACTACTTGACATTGGTCTTGGCAATGATTTCCTGGATTTGACACAAATAGGAAAGACAACAAAAGAACAAATAAAGAAGTGAGACTATGCTGCTTCTGCACAGCAAAGGAAGCCATCAACAAAACGAAAAGTCAAACAATCAAATGAGAGAAAATACTTGCAAATCACATATCTGATTAAGGGGTTAATATCTAAAATATATAAGGAATTGATATCAATCAATAGCAAAAAAAAAAAAACAACAACCAAAAAACAAACACAAAGAGCCCAATTTGAAAATGCGAAAAGACCTGAATAGACTTTTTTTTTTTAAGATAACATACAAACGTACCAAAAGGTACATGAAAAGATACTCTATATCAGTAATCACCAGGGAATGTATATCAAAACCAAAATGAGATATCACCTCCCACCTATTAAAATGGATGATATCAACAAGACAAAGAGATAAATACTGGTGATGATGTGAAGAAAAGGGAATGCTTGTACACTGTTGGTGGCAATGTAAACTGGTATAGATACTATGGGAAAAGCAGTATGGAAGTTTGATCTAGCGATCTCACCTCTGGGTATTTATCTGAAGGATATTGTAGTGGGATCTGGAAGAGATATTTGCACTCTGATGTTCCTTGCAGAATTATTTACAGTAGCCAACATATGGGGGAAAAAACCTAAGTATCTGTTCATGGATGAATGTATAAAGAAAATACAGTTTTATACATACAATGGAATATTATACAGTCACAAGAAAGAAGGAAATCCTGTCATTTATAACAACATGGATGAACCTACAGAGCATTATTCCAAGTAAAATAAGACAAAGACAACCACAATATATCACTTATATGTGGAATCCAAAAAAGCCAACCTCACAGAAACAGAGTGTAAACTGGTGGTTACCAGGGGTAGAATGTGGGGAAACAGAGATATTGGTCAAAGATTACAAACTTCCAGTCATAAGATGCAAAAGTTCTGAGGATTAGCTATACAGCATGGTAATTATAGTTAATAATGTTGTTTTATGTATCTGAGCTGAGAGAGGAGAGCCTCAATATCTTCACTGCAAAACAAAAGAAATGGTAATTAAGTGACTTGATGGAGGTATTATCTAATCTCTGATGGTACATATTTTGCCATATGTAAGTGTCAAATCAACATGTTGCACACCTTAAATGTATACAATATTTTGTCAATTATACCTCCATACATCTGGAAAAAAATTATCCTGTTATCAAAGAGAAATTGGAAAATCTTGTTAATGGTCATAAACTTTTTGTGACACAACACAAAAATGTATGTGAGCTAGTGCTTGCTTTTAAAAAGTATACAAGAGTTGTGGGAATTGTACACACCCACAGGAAATAACTACAGTTAATATGAGATTGAGAATCTGTGTATGTGGGGTATATTATTTTCCATTAGTTTGCATATTTTTAATTAAGTTGGCCATTTTTTATATTACAAATTGTCTTTGATCACATAAAATAATTTAATTTAAAAATGGACAATAAAACCAATACAAGGAACAGAACACAAAAGAAATAGATGTGACCCAATGAAATAATTATGTGACACCCATCTTACATTTCATGGTAGTTTAGCCAAAAATAGGGTTAATAAAGGATTTCTCATTATTTGATTTTTTTTTCTAAGTAAACGATTTTATTTGGGGAAATAAATTTCCTATCACTGAAAGCTTGAAGGATTAACATGAACTTTCCAGACATTATATGAGAAATATTAATAGCAGAAATTGGGGTAAGTTATTACCTTAATAAGAGTAGCTTCTATAGACTAAGTTTTCAGGTATAATTAATTTCCCATTCTTTCCCTCAGGTATCATTACCTGAACCTGATCATTTTACATTTGGTTAAGGTTTTAATATGGCTATATCTTTAAATGCCATGTTTCTGAGACTTCTTACGTGCATCTTTCTCTAAACTTAAGGACCAGGTCTGCTGGGTTCCCTACTAAATTTCTGTTGTATGTGGAAGGCAATCTGTAAGTACCAGAGGTGCCAAAAAATGTATACACGTTTTAAGAGACGCGATCTATGTATTACTTTTTGAAGTTGAATTGAATTACAGTAGAAATGTGTAGTATGACATTTGCACAAAAGATGGCATTAATCTAACGAGTGGTAGTGTCACCATGCGACAGGCAGGACAGTCAAAGAAAACAGCAGAAGCACTGTTGTTCAAGGAGCACAAGACCATTTTGAAGTGGTGTTTGAAATTCGAGAACATTGTGGGAGTACAGTGACCCTGGAGGCACGAGTGTGCAATAGAACCTCCAACACACCTAACAACGGCACTCATTCGTGATTAGTTTGAGACTCATGGTAAATGGAAACGGCAAGTGCAGTGATACAGGTGGACACTTTGGTCAATGTTGCTTAAGCAGTAGTTTGCCATAATCAGAAGTGTCTGGATGCTGATGGTGACCACTTTGATCACCTCTTGTAATTACAGAAGTCAAATGTGACTTGTATTCATCTTTTGTCATCAGTATATATTGAGTATTATAATTTTAATACAGTTTTTTTTCTTTCCTAAAATGTGTATGCATTTTTGGCACCCTCTATAATAAATAAATTTATTGAATAGAGTAAATGTTCAATATACATTGCATAAAGTAAATATTCAATGTATATTGAATAAATATATGGGATAAAAATAAGAATAAAGGATATTGTGTTTTCCTCTGCATTGATTCTGAAAGGTATATAAATATCCCACATGTGGAAATTTTTGCTATTAACCCTACTAGCTGCAGTCACAACATTTAATCTTAAATGGTTTAAGTCTCTTTTTCCTCTGATATTCCAAAGCACAGTGTCTGCTGTATTGTGGGTCATTTGGTAGATAATCAATAATCTCATGAACAGAGGTATTCCTGACGACGATTGAAACAATAGTACACTGCTACATTATGTATGATTCCCTCAATGTCAGGATAGAGTTTACTGAACTAGAGAAAAAATGTTAACATATCCATAAGGCTACTCTTCCTGTTTTAGATGCCCCAGGCAGCCTTTAAAAAATGCCGGCTCATAGCTTACGTATTTGTAGTTCTGTTATGAGATTGGTGCCTGAGTGCAATCTTCTTGATCAGAAAGAGATTTTCATGCTTCAGAAACAAGCTGAACCAGAAGTTGCACAGGTCGTTCTGTTGTTGGTACTGAGGAGGCTGACATTTATTCTTGCCCAGACAGATGGCATTCATTCATCCTTCTTTGCAGAGACACACAGCCAGCAAGCATGTTTGCAGTCAGGCCAGGTGACTCTTCTCCACAACCAAGCTTTGAATCTGCAAACGTATTTGAAAAATAAACAGACTGAAAACCCAGATTTCTGTGCAGCGCTTTCTGGAAATGCACATATTGGTATGAACAGCTTTAAGGGTAGGTGGTCACCGCTCACCTGCCTTGACCATGGAGTGAACCCAACTATGGTACCTGAAGAACATAGCTGTGCCCATGAGTTTTATACACACCTCAGTGTATTTATTGTATGATACTCTTGGGTCTAATATATTCACCCCAAATTTTTTTCATGGAGTGGGAAAGGGAGGTGTGGTTAATGGAAAGAGAATTGCTGAATTTTCAGCTATAATGCTGAAAATTTGAGCCCATATATAAATAGTTAATTTTTTGACAGAAATGGAAAGGTAAGGAAATTTAGTCCATTTGGGAAAAGTTAATCACACTGCACTGTGGAATCTTCTTCAGGAACTGTTTGGAACCTGAATTAAATACAAGTAGAAGCATGAGTGCAGCAGATCCTAAGCAAAGCTTTTAGCAGAAACCAGTCATCGTGAGTGTTCTGGGCAGGTAAGGAGACATCTGGGTGTGTTCCCCTAATCCTGGATCTCAGCTGTGACCTGCTTCAGTCTTCATCTCCCACTTACTTCCTGTCTTTATTTGCCTTCAGACAACTGGCTTCATGTTCCATTTTCAGTCTTGCGCTTGTGTCCCTGTACCTGACAGCCAGTTTAACATTTTTATCCTTCCCGGCCTTGTCTGAACATTCCGCCTTCCATATGAGTGTCTGATCCAGCCCATCTAAGGGGAATGTGGACAGCGAATATCTATCTCTTACCTTTTAGGAGGAAGGAAGTAGAGTGTTTAATAATTCCCTTACAGGCAGGCCATATGTATTCCCAAATAACACTTTATTAGGGCTATAAACAATGCAATTAATCATGCTTCATTTTTTATGGTATGCAAATGCATACACCTAAAAGGAAGTGATTACTTAGAGTGCGAGCTATGAATCACTGTGCCCCTGTGACACATTTCAAAATGCACCATGAAAGAGAGAGGAAAGTACTTTTTAAAGTACTACAAACTATATTTGCTAATGGATGTTTACTACTTACCATGTATCAGGCAGTGGCCTAAATTTTTATAGAAACCGCGAAAGCAATAAAGATATGTAGAAAATTAAATTTATGATGGTTCCCTAGTCTCATAATAATGAATGTAGAATTAGTGATGAATGAGTATTATTTTAATTTACACATTTCATTGTTGGGGGCATGGCAAATATGTACAGCCAATATGGAAAACAGTATGGAGATTCCTCAAAAAATTAAAAATAGCACAACCTTCTGACCCAGAAATTGCACTCCTGGGTATTGCCTGAAGAAAATGAAAAAACTATCTTGAAAAGATATATCCTCCTCGTGTTCATCACTGCAACATTATTTACGACAATGAACATATTGAAACGACCTAAGTATCCATTAATAGATGCATGGCTAAAGGTCTGATACACACACACACACCAATTGAAAATTATTCTACCCTAAAAATGAAATCTTGCCATTCGCAACAAGGATAAAACTTGAGGATATTATGCTAAGTGAAATAAACCAGGCAGAGAAAGACAAGTACCATATGCTCTCCTTTATACGTGGAATCTAAAAATTAAAATTAAAATAATTAAAAACCAAGCTCATAAATGTAGACAGTACATTGGTACTTGCCAGAAGCAGGAGATAGGAAGATGAGTGAAATGGTTGAAGGGGGTTAAAAGGTACAAACTTCCAGTTATAAAATAAATAAGTCATGGAGATGTAATGTATTGCATGGCGACTGTAGTTTATACTGTATTTATTCCTCATTTGATAGTTGCTGAGAAAGTAAATTGTGAAAGTTCTCATCACAAGAAAAAAATTATTTAACTGTGTGATGATGGATATTAACTAGACTGTGGTGATCATTTCACAATATATACAAATATCAAATCACTATGTTATAGACCTGAAGCTAATATGTCAATTACACATAAATAAAAACAAAAACTCAGGATGACTGATATACTTATGTTGATTGTGACTGTTTAACAGATATAGACATGTGCTGAAATAGATCAAGTTGTACACTTTGAATATGTACAGCTTGTCTTCAATTTCACCTCAGTAAAGTTGTTTCCTTTTTAAAGTAAACTCATGTGCTTTTTATTTTCTTAAAGTAAAATTATATGTTTCATACATGGAAAAAATGTTTTTGCATGATCTGAGACAAAGCCTACCTTTCAAGAGAGTAGGAGGAGTCATTACTCTTTAGAACCAGAACTCTTAAACTAGGGATATGCACAAATGTATGCTTGGGATACCTGAAATAATGGAATGAATAAGAGTTTTCAGTTTTTTTGTTTGTTTGTTTTTTCTGGAACATAAAATTTATTCAGAAATTTGGGGATGTTTTAATATTATGCGGTCATAAACACCAATAGTATAGAACAGAACACAAAATTGCCATGAATTTATCAAACAGAATAGGAGACGTCAAAGAAATACTGAGATTGATATATAGCCTATTCCTTCCAACCACAGGACTTTATCAATTCCTTCTGTCTTTACAGTCTTTACAGTAAAGTTAACAGGAGAGTCCAGTCATTCCCTCATTTGAGCATCTGATAGCCGTATTGAAGAAACATATAAATATAGTTTTGTTAAAAAAAAAATAAAGTTAGACACTGAATTCTGTTTGAATAAGTCCAGTGTGTTCAACTATTTTTTTTTATATTAGGACTAAAAATAGGCAGTTATACAATATTCCTTTTAACACAAAATGTCCTCCTTCTCTTCTTCTTTCTTCTCCTCCCCTTCTTCTGCTCTCACACTCTCTTTTTTTTTTTAATTCATTTTCAAGTGTGGAATCTTATTTCCTTATTCCAAAGAGAATTTAGTGTTTCAACAACTGGAGCAAAAGACAGAGATCATAACTTCAATATATGTATAGAAAATTTCCAAGTACCTATATATAACACTTTATGCAGGCTTTTACCAGCTGGGACTTAACTGACAGATCAGTGGGTAAAGGGAGGTTACCAGGACCAGGGGAAGCCAAGGAAAGACAGAGGCTGACTACAGAGGTGAGGTTATCAGTGGTACTGTGTGGTCCTAAAGACCACAGTGACCATCACAGCTCAATTCACTATGGAGCTGGTGTGTCTACCTTATACTGACTTCAGATACATATTAGTTGAAGACAGGAAAGACATCTTCCAGCCTTTAGAGGTTTGGACATTGCCAAGAGCACCAGCTAATCATGTTGATGTTGGGAAAAATTGCTCCAGTGCAGAGCAAGAACTTGACACTGAAACCCACAATGAAGGCTGAGCCGATGCAGGCGAGCATTGTGGCTTCAGCCTCTGAATTCTCATACTCTCACCCAGGCAGTGGGCCTGTGGCAGCAAAACTAATTCTCAACTCTGCTCATTTTGGGGTTAAAATTTTCTGCCTTGATCCACATTTGCCAAACAACTGAGAATGCCTACGCTTGGCCTCTGAATAAACTCATCAAGACAAGAAATGCAATGACTACCATCAGCCGCCGATTTGGAGAAAGATAATACAAGAGAGAAGGAGAGATGCTATCTTTCATGAATCAGTTGTTCTTTAGTGTCCAAATATTCTTTACTTGGAGGAAAAAAAGGAGGTTGCAGGAAAGGAAAGCACTGAGAACAGCCATAGAGTAAATATTTTAAGAATATACATTTATTTCTTAGTGTCACAATTTAAAAGAATGATGTACCACTTTGTTACGAGAGAGAAAGAATAAACTTAATAAAATTGAGAGTTAACTGTGAAGACTTAGTCATGAATTAGCCACTAGATAGAGACATGCTTAAATTGCAAATTACTTTTAAAGTCATTAACCACCCAAACTTAATAAAGTGAAAACTTCACACTGTTAGAGAGAGTAACAGATGTTGTTTTTAATGTTTAATGGAAAATATTTATCTGCTGCTATAATGCAATCCTGTTTCCCTAACCCTCTTTTTCCTCCCTCTGGTTAAGTTTGCTGTTCCATTTAAAAGCCCTTTTGCAAGACAATCAGTACATTGTTTTATACAATTACTAAGGCTCAATATTAAGCAATGCTATTTTTCTTGGAACTCTCCATAATGCATATTCGAAGAGCAACAGCAAGTCTATAGAAATCGGTGAGCGTAAAATGGAGAAGTGGCTTTTTTTTTTTTCTTCAGCCACCATGACCAATGAGGGAATGGTACCCACAGAAAAGCATGTCTAATGAGTGTAAATTTAAGCTATGAGAGACTGCTTTAGCAATAGTGGTTTCTCTTGCATAAACTTTTTTTCTTTTTTCTCAGATTATTTACAGGAGACTAATTTCTTGAAGCCCTGGGCCACAGGGTCACCAGCAGTAAGCAAAGCTTGTCTCAAAAGAACGATACTTTAGTGTTGAGGAAAAACGCCCCCATAGCCAAGGGAGAAGCAATTGGAACCAGAACTGCTGCTATCTGGAAGCTTCTCCTCAGGACTTGTTTACAGCTGGTTTGTTATTCTCTCAAACAGATTAATGTGCCAAAGGAATGGCAGGTGGGAAGATCACATGAAAAACTGTTTAGGTGACGTGACTACAGAGGGAGAGATGGCAAACTCAGAGGGAATGAAGCCCCCTGAAATAAAAATGAAGATGTTGCTAATTCCCTCACGTAAGACACAGAACTACTCTCTGTGCTTTCAGGAAGTGAGTAGTGTGTGTGTGACACAATTAGCCAGTGCAGTAGAGTTCCATCTGATTTGAAAATATGTTGCAACTTTCACAATTTTGTAGAAGAACACAGACTACATCCTTGATTTCACCTTCTAGTATTATAATTAGTCCCTAATCCAATTCTTTCTCACTCCAAGAAAGAAAAATAGCAATTGAGGTAGAGGGGAGCCTGGGAAATGAGAGAAGAGACTAAAAAAAGATTCAGTTTAGTCTCCCTGAAATATCCACTTCCGTAAGAAAGGAATACTTCTTCCTTCTTCTAGATAGATCCTAGCAGATTGAAATATTAAAGAATCAAAATTGGCTCTTATTCATTACATGTTGACGAAGTGCTACACATGATCTTATCCTTGACCATCGATGGAAAGATTACATTCAGAGGTACTGCAAAATTGACCTAGAAGGTTAAGTGGAATAGAAAGATATTATGGTTAAAAATGTATATAGTGAACAACTCACTTCTACAAATATTTATGAAATATCACACCTGTGGTAGCATGGGCGTTATAGCACGTACTTCAGGGAGAACACAAAGATGGCTTAAACTCC
>PVKE010038905.1:0-15246 GCA_004027555.1 Craseonycteris thonglongyai
TGGAGGGGGACCTGATTCTGGGAGCTGGGCACATAATGCGATGCATGGGTGATGTGATGTGGAGTTGTCCATTGGGAAACTGTCTGATTGTTACCAACCAATGTCACCCCATTAAATTTAACAATATAAATAAATAAATAAATAAATAAATAAATAAATAAAATAAATAAATAAATAAATAAAGTAAAAATACCTGTGGAAAAGATAACACTTTTGAAGCTAATCAATTAACTGACAGCCAGCTGAGGCCAAGTCCAGGTAAATGTGGCACATGATGAATGTTTAAAGAAAGCATTTGTGGCATGTGTGGCAGTGGAATGAGTAAGATAAAAAAATAGTAACTGGGAAACATTTCCATAACTTCACTGAGAGTCACTGTTTCAGGAGACCCTTGGTCAATTTTTTTTCATAGGCTACCAAATCCCAGACACTTAGGATATAATGAATAATATTTACCCTTTCTCTCTTAAGAAAAAGATGAAAATAACTTGTGACTGTTAGCCATAATTTGTAAGTAACTCATACCCAGGTTTAGTGTACCTTTCTAAGAAGGATAAATCTTACATTATAGTAATAAACCATCGTGGTTCTAAAGTAACTTTGAAATTTATGCCAGGTTGCTGTTTATTGTCTCCAGTAAAGGGCAAAGGAAGTCCTGACTAATAAACCTGTCTCAAATGAGATAATGAAGTTATGATAGGATACCAGCACTATTGAACATTTTAGACCAAAAATTAACAATAAGAAGGTTAGGACTCCATCTTCCTTTGAAGAAGATACCTGATTATAGCCAAAAGACTCTGAATTTACCCCCAAAATGTCAGAGCTGTAGTTCCATTTGAACATAAAAAAAACGTATGTCACAAGCAGAGAGCTAAAACTATACAAGGGGAAGCTGGGATGACTCAATGTGTTGTGGCTCTGTCTTGCAGCCCTGGGGGCCAAGGATCAAATCCCAGCCCTGGCCTGAGTGGACCCATAAGCTGAGCTGGGCTGTGTTTCCCTAGAGGGAGGCCCCCAGTTTGGTTTAAACAAACAAACACACAAACAGCAACAATAACAAAAACTATACAAGAGTTGAACTGTGACCAGTGTGGTGGTGTCTGCATATTATGCAATATTATTTTGAACAGAGAATGGACAACAGTAACCCCTTGATTGATCTCTACATTTCTAGCTAAGCAAAAATTTGGCCTAGCTAGAGGTTATTAACTCTAGTTTCAGCAAATGTCTTAAGCAATTAGACTTAGCAGTGCCCTAAATATTGAGTTCAAAAAATTTCTGGTTTCATGAAATCATTTTAAATGTTGTCCCAAAGCTCAAGTTAATAATATCCTATGTATGAAAGAGAGAACTGCTATTATATTTAGCATTGTGAATTTCTTTCATTCAAAATAGTATTTTCATCTAAAGTTCAGATATACAAAATGCTTCCTGTTTGGTTTCTCTAGTATGTCACTTTGTTAACAAAGAACTTTGGATGCTATTGTCATCCTCCTCAGTGCTTTAGATGAGTGGGAGAGGATGCACCGTAAGTATATAATGAAGCCCTTGGTCTGAAGGTATCACTTTAAGTGAGCTTAAAGCAATTCTGAAATGAACAATGTCGAAAAAAAGCAACTTCAGCGCTTTGGGTAATGAACTTCATTTCTAGGAAGTTAGTATGTGTAGGGAATCCCAGACAAGAGTTGGAAAGTGTTAAGTGATGAAGTGTTAAAGGCACACCCAGATGTTAATTGCTGCTTTTCTATTTCAAGCTTTCCCCTGTGTCTTCTACCGGTATAAACCTATTTAACTTACTCATCTTTTGACAATACAGTGACTGATAGGACTTCTTTTCTTGTTTATTATGTTTTCAGTATTCTTATATGATGCTTTATATCAGGTTACTGGAAAATATTTGTGGTCACATCAGAAATAGATTGCTTTAAAATAAAAAAATAAGTTTTTTATGCAGAAAATTTTAGTTATTCCACCCAACCTCTGAAATAAGATATTTAGTCAGTTAATAAAGATTGAGCTCTGTAGCACAATTTCATATTATATAAGAGGGCTTGAAAAATACATTTTTAAATAGCTTTGAATCATTTTCTGCTCTCCATTATCTCTCTAACTCAACTCACTATCTAAACCACCTAAGGTAAGTTCCTTCCTATTCTTACGTAAAATTGATAAACAAATATTTGGATCCTTGTGATATAGGACATAATATTTGAGTACCTGACCTACTCACAGCCCCTTTCTGGACAAAGAGACCAGAAGCATCCCTTAAACACAGGTGGCCACGCTTAGGTTTATAGGATCTCTGCATAATTAGACCCAAAGGTAGCAAACAAGCTGGCAAACAGCTGAGTATACCTATCATGAGAGCTTTGGCTAAGAGGGTACCCTCATGCCCATAATCGGTCAATACCAAGAGTGTGAATGAGACACCTGCTGTGAAAGGGCTATTTCATTGTGATTGGCAGAAGCAGTAGCAATAAAGATAGTAATTGAATGGCTGTGTATCAGAACTGGGGGCAATAAAAGTCTACTGTTGTCAGTATGCTGCAGTAAGCAGATTGCAAAAGTTATATTATTTCCCTAATGATATCCCATTTCTCTATGGCTTAGCTGCATGGTTATTGAGACTATTTCCTTTTCTTCTAACGACCTCCCCTCTGTATATCCACAATAGATCCTCATTCATTGAAATAATATGGGAATATTCCTTACAATCTTCAAAAGCCCAGAGCAGTGCTTCTCAAAATTTTTTTTAAAGATTCATTTTTAAATTGCTTTTTACATAGAGAGAGAGAGAGAGACAGAAACAGAGAGACAGAGAAAGAGAGACAAAGAGAAGTGGGAGGGCCCAGAACAGTCTCTATTGTTGCCTGTCATTAGTTTTCAATATAGTTTCACTCTATAGGGGGATGCTGGTCTGCGCAGGGCAGGAACCAGGCTGGGGGCCTCCAGCATGGGAGGCACACCCCCGTGAACTTGGGGCATCCTACATGAGAAGCTCCCTCAGGTGAGAACCGAACTGGGGGCACACCCCAGTTCAGCATATGGTTCACACGGGCCGGGACCAGAATATGATCCTCGGACCCTAGTGCTGCAAGACACTCGCTCAACCTGCTGAGCCATCACAGCATCCCCTAGGGCTTCTCAAATTTTAACATGCATACTTATTTGGGGGGAAATGTATTTAAAATGCTGATTTTGATTCAGTAAGTCTGGGATATGGCCTGGGATTCTGTATGTTATAATGTTTCCAGGTAATACTGATACTGTTAATCCATCGCTTTGAACTGCGCTTTGAGTAACAAGGGCTTGGATAACATCTGTTCTATGGGCCACATGCTAAGTGGTTGATTGATCATGTATAAGTTCCTACAAAGAAATACACATGTAAAGATTATTTTGAAGTTTTCAATAGAATTTTTCCACTGGAGAAATAATGTTGTCTTGGTCCATTCAGGCTGCTATAACAGAAAAAACACATGCTGGGTGGCATATAAACAGCAGAAATTTATTTCTCACAGTTTGGAGGCTTGAAGTCCGAGATTAGAGTGCCAGCATGGTCAAGTTCTTGTGAGGGCCCTTAGCTGGGTTGTAAGATGGCTGACTTTTAATTGCATCCTCACGTGGTGGAGAGCAGAGAGAAGAAGCAAGCTCTCAGGTAACTCTTATAATGGCACTAATCTCATGCATGAAGGCTCTACTCTCATGATTTTATGTAATCCTAATTATCTCCAAAGGCCCTACCTCTTAATATCATCATATTGGGAAGTAGGTTCCAACATATGAATTTTGGGAGGATATAAATGTTTAGTCCATAACAAATGTCTCAATCAAGTGCAACAATCTTCTGTACAAGATCCATGATGTGTATAGTCTCATTCAGCTTCTGCATTGTACTGGGCAACAACTCTGGTTTTGAGGCCTCATAAAGTCAGGGTCTAGTTATAGCAAAGCTTAGTCAATATGTGCAAAAACAGGGGATGCCAGGATGACTCAACGGCTTGAGTACTTGCCTTGCAATTGTGAGGTCCGGGGGTCGAGTCCTGGCACTGGCCCATGTAGACCCATGTGCTGAACTGCCCCCAGTTTGGTCCCACCTAGTGTGGCCCCACATCCACCTGAGTGGAATTAAACCATGTCACAACTAAGGAATGTACAATAACTGTGGAGACTGCTCCGGGACCTCCTCCCTCTCTAAGGATCTACAATAACTGAGGAGACTGCTCTGGATCCTCCTCCCTCTCTCTGTCTTTTGTCACCTTCTCTCAAAAATAATAAAATAGATCTTTTTAAAAAATGTGCAAAAACAATGAATCAGTTAGCATTAAAATAATTGTATCTACCACCTATCGATTATCATAACAACTTACAATGTGGGTTTCTCCATTTTGCAAATAAAGATTGAGGATAAGGGTGGTTATTTACTCAAGGATGCACAACTCCTACCAGTAGGTGGCATTTGGAAATCAAGCCCAGATCAGACTGCATCTTAAGTGGGTACGTTCTTTCAAAGTGTAGCTTTGTTTATTTCAAATATTTTAAATGTCTTGATTACCAACATAGTTTGTTAGCTAGGATCCCTACATGTAATTTCTCTCCACTGACTCATTTTATTCATTGCTAAGTGAATTTAAATTTTTTTTTTTTTGTAATTGTGGCACTGCTACCAGGTTCATGAGCCTTCAGTGTCTTCTGATTAGCATTCACACCTTATGACTCATTGCTACCCACCATAAACCTCTGTTCCAAACATCCCTGTCTCTTCTTCCCTTCACTCCACACCCAAATGATTTTTGTTTGCTTGTTTGTTTGTTTGTTTGTTTGTTCCCCAATGCTTGCCAAATTTTACAGCTTAAGGCCCAGATCAAATCCTTTTTTCCCTAAGTTTTTTCTTATTTCTTGAGATTTCCAGGAGTTTTTCTTCTTGAATTCCTATAGCATTTATTACATATTTTAGCCATTACTTAATCACACATTCTATCAGATCATTGTCTTGCCTTTTATGTTTTTCAATCTCATTTTCTCAAACATCATTTTAAACATTTTATGAACTCCCAATATACAGTTCATATGTAATAAATTTTCCTATCCAGCCCAGTTTTCACCTCTGAAGTAGCAGGCATATCATTGTTATTTATATTATTTCAACTATAAAAAGTTGGCTATACATATAATGTCAGAATAGAACTTTTCCTTAAATTTTGTACTTTTAGCATTTCTAAGGATTAAATTTTGATTGTGAAACACATACAATAGAAAATAAAACAATTATTCCAGTTATAAAAATAGTACTCTAAAAATTGTAGTAAAAACAGTGATGGGGTTGGTGTCAAAACCTGGCATTTAATCCCAAATCTACTGTTAATGAACTATATAACCTTGAGTGAATTTTTAAAATCTTTCTAAAAATTGATTTCCTCATTACTATAAAATGAGGGACTTATGCCAGATTAAGTACTGTTCTAAAATTCTATGATTCTGTTGTATAATTTAATTTAAACTTCAAAAATACTTTATCTTGGGTAGATTTGGATTCTATTCATAACTAATGTTAAGGCTAGTTTAGACCCTCACATTTTCCATGTTGTATTTGCTTCATGCACACATTGAACTGAATTCCCATTAGCTCCCCTCCCCGCCTTCATTAACCTTATCTCTATATCATTAGTAGGTCCATTTATTGAATCAATGTGAATGTTTATTTAGGTCATACTTGAAGTGATGAACTTTGTTAGATAAAGATCCAGAATTCACAACGTCCTTTAAAATCCTCTTTGCTTTTTAAAAATGATTAGAATTTTTTATTTTATTTTTTTTAATAATTTTTTTTATTGTTAAATTCATTGTGGTAACATTGGTTTGTAAAAATCCTCTTTGTTTTCACAATGGTTTCATAGACAAATGCTGTGATTTAGAGACATGCTCTCTTTTTTTTTTGTAAAGATTTATTTTATTGTTTCTGACAGAGAGATAGAGACAGAGAGAGACAGAAAGAAGGGGGAAGGCCCAGAACAATCTCCATAGTTATACGTCATCAGCTTTCTCATGGTTTTCGGTTCACGCAGGTTGGCAAGGCCATGCAGGGTGGGAACCAAACTGGGGGTCTCCCCTATGGGAATCACACCCCAGTTCTGCACATGGGTCTTTACAGGCCAGGGCCAGGATTCGATCCTTGGTCCCTAGGGCTGCAAAGTGAGCGCTTAACCATCTGAGCCATCCCGGCTTCCCTTAGAAATATTCTCATTACCCTGAAACATTATTTCAAAATAGATGTGGTTGCTACATAGAATTACATAAATTTATATAAAAATATTCAAATATTTGTAGAATTGAAAAGATTGGTTTGAATTTGTAAATTCTATTTATAGTAGAAATCATCAAAACCATTGTTTTTACAGAGTACGTCCTTATTTAAGAGAAGCACTGTGAGAAATGATATGTGCCATCAATGGCTTGACTTACGACTGATTCTTTTAGTCGCTTAGTAGATAGATAAGTAGTATCTGGAAGACACCAGAGAACTGGTATTATCAAGGCAAGATTTGAGGAACCTTTGTCATTTGGGGGTTGACAGATCAAAGTATGGTGCTGCTTTGAGACAAGATTTAATAATTAATGCCTATAAACATTGGCATAGAGAATATTTGGGATAATTATAGCTAATGTTCTGCTTTTGCTCAGGAAGAGCCACAGATTTAACACACCCTTGTCTAACCTCATTTGACATTACACAATGTTTGAAGGTAAGGAACAGCTGCTGAAAAGTATGTAACAAAGAATAAGGGGTGTGAATGTGTCTTGTTTGCTGTCAATTGTCAATCTGATGGCAAGAACATCCAGAAATCATCCCTACCTCCCAAAATAGATTGTATAAACATATTTAGGGACAGCACTGAAGTGAAAATAATTTTTTTTTTACTATTTATTTTATGTATTCAGCATGACTCTTATAGGAAGTTGACTTTTCTATAGCCTATTACTGTATAGCACTGGGCTAGTCTGTTTTTTAACACTTAAAAATATTTTTTTCTGGTAATAATTATAAAGCAAGTCATTTTAAAAACAGAAAGGCTTTATTTAGGCATATACATTTATCACAAAATATTGAAGAGATAACACATATTTTAATAACCATAGCTTTTTCTATAGCTGAAGAGAAATGTGAATGTTTGTTACAAAGTTCTTGGATACCTGAAGCTGAAAAACATATTTACAGTGTTTCTACTAAACATAACTAAGAAAAGATAAGTTAAGTTGTTTCCATAATTGTTCTCCTATTGCCCTGACTGGACTGGCTGGCCTTATTTTATTTTATTCCACTTATAACTACTTTATACATTTAACATATATTTGATTTATTATATTGTTTGTATTTGATTGTTTTAATTAATGTAAATGTTATTGTTTTTTTGTTCTAGCTATTACCCTTTAAGATAGCCATGTTGAAAAATGAATAGTCACTTCCCAAGAGTTCCACAAAGTAACATTTAGCTTTGGCTATTTTTAAGTTAAAAAAAAAAAGAAAGAAAAGAAAGAAAATAACAATTATTATTCAATTTCTCATATTTCTATAAAACTATTGGGGAAAAATAGAAAATCATATAAGTACTCTTCAATATAGAACACTTTTGAGAATTATAATCTACAACTTTCTGAGTTGTAAGTAATAGCTTCTTTTAAGGTTACTTTAATTTAAAATGAATCAAATAATTCATTAAAGAAAATTTTGACCATGATTAAAATTGTCATTTTTAATTATTTAAAATAAAATCTAACAAAAAGTAGAAAAAATATAACAAAAAGAGATAATATGGTAAAAATTTAAAGTGACATATGTAAAGAAACCAGCCTGAGGTGGTTCAGATTTTTGAATATGGACTGATTCAAAAGAAATCAGGGGAAGCCGGGATGGCTCAGTGGGTTAAGCGCTCATTTTGCAGCGCCGAGGACCAAGGATCGAATCCCAGCCCTGGTCCGTGAGGACCTATGTGCTGAACTGGGGAGTTCCCTAGTTCTCTCTCTGTCTCTGTATCTCTCTCTCTCTCTCTCTCTCTCTCTGTCAAAAACAATAGAAAAGAAAAGAAATCAGCAATTATCCTTTGGCACTAAATTACTCAAACATGTTATTGTAGTAATTAACTTCCACTCAGTCCCTTGTAACATGGCTTCTAATTCTTCTACTTTACTATAATATCTTTCCTGAGGCTATCAGGATTCTCTTTCTTGCCAAATCTAGAGGCATTTTCTTGGTTGCCTATTGCTCAGTCTTTCCATTGCATTTTAGATAGGTAGCCTCATATTTGTTTCATTTTACTTTTAGCATTCTAAATATGACAAAAGTAATGTGTATTCTTTGAAGAGAATGAAAACATACAGATTTTAAAAAATCATTTATGTTTACCAAGGCTAACATTTTAGTAGAAACTTTCCTAGCTTTTAAACACATTTATATACTTTGTACATTTATATCAAGTTTGCTCATTGGGGTCAGATACAGGAATCATTCTCACATTATTACTCAGATGTTACTAACTCTTGCTCTGCTTGCTTACAGAGGACATTACTCACTTCTACATTGTCCTTCAAATATTTCTGGAGGTCCCTGGGGGTGTCTCTCTGGTAATTACAAACAAGTCTTACCTTAAAGGTGCTGCTGCTGCTCTGTGATGTATCCACCTCCTTCCCACCAAGCATCGTAAACTCTGCTCAGCAAATTGTCAAAGCAGAGCTGTTCTCCAAAAGTAAAGAGATGTGGGAAAAGATAGACCTGGAAAATGACAAGCCAAAAGAATGCTTAGTTAGTTATATGTGTGTCAGTAAAATTACCAACCAAAAAGCATTTTTGGAGATAGATTATTACATAATTTAAAAAAAGGTTCATTTTACCAGGATTTAAACCTTCTTTTCTTCTAACACATTTCAATTTCAAGGTGTCCCATTTTTTACATTTTAATATAGCTGAAGTCAAAAGACATCTGATAATCATAATCAGGTAAGTGGCAGAAGCAATGTGATTATTGTTGCTTGAACATTCTCATCAAAACTTGCAAGATGGGCATCAGAAGCAGGGAAGAAAATTATAGAGAAAATGGTGGAGAACTTTTACGAGTAATAAATGCTGCACAACCCAAGAGGATAATACAGAAGAAAGCACTTTGTCCAGAAGGATGGACATCTTTGACTCTTAGTTGAAAAGTGATTCAAACAAATCAAACTGAATACGAGGAATTATTTAGGAAGATCTTAACCAATCTATTGTCCCCAGTTTTACTGAGGAATAATTTACAGACAATAAAATTCACCTACTTTAAGTGTTTAGTTTAATGAGCTTTAACATTTATGTACAGTCATGTATCCACCACCACAATTAAGATACGAAATATTTCCAACAACTGAAACTTTCTCTTTGCTTCCTTTTCTAATTCCAGGCAACCATTTTTCTGCTTTCAATCATTATGGATTGACTTTTCTAGAATTTAATATTAATGGCATCATGTAGTTGTTAGAACATGCAGAGCCTGGAAATAGCCTTGAGACTGAAAATCTATCTCTTAATTGAAGGGCAGGAAAAAACAAAAACAAAAAGAAAAGAGGCTGGCTACTCTAATCTGATTATTAGTAGAGTTTATTAAGGGAAACTTACATAAGAGACATGTCTTGGGGGCCTGCAAAATGAAATGGATCCCCAAACCACTTGGTAGTTACCAAAGAAGTATTTAGTGTAAAGGGGGGTAATAGTCATGGTACTAGTATGGGAATATTACCAGGTGTGGGAAATTACATGCTTAAACATGTCGGACAACAACCTGTTCCAGGAACCAGCACAAGGTAGGAAGCAAGGGAAAAGTGTTGTTTTATATCAGAATCAACATCAATTAAGATCAGACATTCTCTAAGCGGGGTTTGCAGAAAGCAACCTCCATTCTGGACTGGGTCCAGCTTGAGCAGTCACCCCAAGAAACAGCCTCTCCAATTATGCACAATGGTGCATAATTGTTTTGTATTTGACATTTTGTATTTGAATTGTTTTCATTTGTCTGAGGTAATCACCTAGATTGCTGTGTTGTACAGTAACTACATATCTATAAGAAATTGCCAACATTTTTTTTGTATGGTGTGAAATAAGGATCAAGGTTAACATTTTTTCCCCACAAGTTGTTTTTATAGTATGAAATATGGTTCAAGGTTAACTTTTTTCTTTTTAATTTGGATTTATAATTGTTCCAGCAATATTTATTGAAAATTATCATTTGGCTCCATTGAATGCCTCTGTACCTGTACACCTTTATTAAAATGTGTGAGTCTACTTCTGCACTGTCCTCTGTTCCATTAATCCATGTATCTACACTTTTTGTCAGTACTACACTGTCTGAATTACTATCTTAAAATCCGGGATTGTGAGTCCTCTAACATTACTGTTTTTTCTCCAAATTGTTTTGGCTAGTCTAGTCCCTTTATCATTTCATATGAATTTTAGAATCAGCTTGTCAATTTCTACAAAAAATCCTGCTGGGATATTGATTGGAGAGAATTGACATCTTCACAATCTCAAGTCTCCTAATCCATGAACGCGGAACATCTTTCCATTTATTTGATCTCCTTTGATATCTTTTGTCAGTGTTTTGCAGTTTTCAGGATACAGATTTTGCACATAAGCATTTCATGTTCTTTTGGTGCTACTGTAAATAAGACTGCATTTTAAAATTTAACTTTCGGGGAAGCCAGGATGGCTCAGCGGGTTGAGCGCTCGCTTTGAGGCCTTGGGGATGGAGGATCGAATCCTGGCTCTGGCCAGTGTGGACCCATATGCTGAACTGAGGTGTGCTTCCCATTCAGGGGGCCCCCAGTTCAGTTCTTGGCCCCCCGTTCAGACCCTGGCTCGAGGGGCTATGGCTCCCATGCAGGAGGCCCAGTTCCTGCCCAGTGAGGCTCCCGCCAACCTGTGTGGAATGAAACCATGTCGAAGGCTGATGGGGTACGGCTATGGGGACTGCTCTGCCCCCCACTTCTCTCTGTCTGTCTCTGTCTCTCTCTCTCTGACTCTGTCAAAAAATAAAATAAATCTTAAAAAAAAAATTTAACTTCCAATTGTTCATTGCGAGTATATGGAATTACAATTAGTTTTTGTATCTTGCATATTGACCTTGTATCTTTAAACTTTGCTAATCTCACTAAATAGTTACATGGTTTTGTTTTGTTGTTCTTATTGTTAGATTATTTTTAATTTTCCAAATAGAAAATCATGTCATCTGTGAATAAAGACAGTTTTATTTCTTCCTTTGCAAGATTGATTGGTTAATTTACCATATTGAATAGCATGGAAACTTTAGTTATTCAGTATGATTATGAATAGGAGTGGTGAGAATGGAAATTCCTGTCTTGTTCTTCATATTAGTGGTAAAGCATTTGATTTTTTATTATTAAGTATAATCTTACAATATATATTTTTTGAGATGCTCTTTGTCAAGTTGAAGAAGTTCCCTTCTAATCTTAGTTTGATGAGAATCTAAAGTATTAGTCTTCCTTTAAGTTAAACTCTACAAATTAGGCATTATTATTAGGAATTTTAGAGAAATTATTTATTTAGACCTACATATGTTTACCATTTTATTTGCTTGGTATTCTTCTGGTATCTCCACATATTCCTCTGGTATTATTTCCTTCCTAAAGTAAATCTTTTAGACATTCCTTTAATATAAGTATGTGGGTGGTAAATCTCTTAAGTTGTATTTATTGAAAGATATCTTTATTTCATCTTCACTCTGGAAAATTAATATTAGTGAGTGCATAGTTCTAGACTGAAATTATTTTCTTTGATCACTTTGAAGATATAATAAAATCCCCTCATAATTAGATTAGTGAAGATGAAAAATTTAATAGTGTTTTATAAAGAGTGGGTTTATCATGAAAATTGAAGAAATGAGTCATCTGAGTATCTCTAGCTGATTGGCTAGAAGTTCTAGTGGTCTGATTCTATAATTAAAATCTTTGCTCATCCAGATTGTGGTTTGGCACCACTTGGTGGTGGCTGTCAGCTCAAAACTAATGTCAGTGGTGCCAATTCAGGATTCTGTCTCACTAGCTAGAACTTTCAAAACAGTGGCAGCATTTATAATAATCTCCTATTTAGCTGTGGCCCATTTACTCAGTATAATCAAAGGAGACTGGGCTGGAAAAGTACTGGCAATAAAGAACTCATCTTCTGCCTTTCTGTTTCCTGATACAGGGTGCTTATTTTTTCTTGCTCAACCTTACCCTTTCCTCCATGTCCTCAACCTCATCCACTCAGAAGTTATTAATAGAAGTTTATCACATCTAATTTGAAAATGGGGGATAGAGAGAAGGCAGCCAGTCATTAATAATTAATTGGTGTTAATCACCAATCATACTTGATCTACCTTTTCATTATAATGGGGCTTATTATCCTGGAATATTACTCATTATTTTAATGTCTTCTAATTTTCATTGTTGCTATTAAAACATCTGCTTTAAGTCTAATTACTTCTTTATAGGCTGTCTTATTTTTTTTTCCTTCTGGTTGCTTTAAAGATCTTCTCTTTTTCTTTGGTGTTTTGAATTTTATGACAGGTCTAAGAGTGGCTTTTAAAATTTATCCTCTTTGTGATACTCTAATTTTTGAATCTGTGCATTCATGTCTTTCCTAATGTCTGGAACAATCTAGGCAACTGACTTTTGGAATATTGCTTCTGATTTCTTAAAATCTGTCCTTCTTGAAATCTGATTATTTACATGTCAAATTTCCTATCTAACTTCTATAATTGTTTGATATTCATTTCATATTTCCCATTTTCTTATTATTGTCTGATCATTCTGGATAACCTTCTTAGATATTTTGCAAATTATCTGTGTCTAATCTGCCATTTAACCCATCCAGTGAGTATTTCCATTTCAACAATTACATGTTAAATTTATAAAGCTTCATTTACTTATTTGTCACATCTGCTTGATTATTCCAAGCAAACTGTTGCTTGCTCATCATTATGATTCTATCTCTATTTACTTTAAATATTTTCTAAATAGATTTTCTGTATTTCACAGCTGAGAAAATTTTACATTCTGACTTATTTTTTTTTAGAGTTCTAAATATTTTTTATTTCTCCTGATTTCTCATTCATGGTGGCTTGCAGCCTTAATACTTGGTGATTTTTGATGGAGAACTCACAGATTCCTGATCTTAATCCAGGAATCTGGTGAGCTTAATCAGATGTGTTTTTTTCTCAAAAAAAGAATTTGTGTATGATTTTTCTAGGAGCCTTGGGCGCTCTACTAATACAAAACTACATTAGCTTTTTTCAGTGAACATAGTAGCTTGGAGCAATGATCTCAGGATCAGCTCCCTCATATGAGGTCTGACAATTAAATTTTCAAGCTCATCCTAGAAAAAGTGCTACATACTTCATTGCTGAATATCACTATAGTGACCTTCAAAGTACTCCCCTTGGGAAGCTATTCACCGATACTAGTGCCTACTCCACCCTTCAAAGCAATTTTGGAACTCTTTTTTCTGGAAAGGCCATCAGAGCCATTGTTGTATTACCCTTGATGTCCTGAATGTCATAAAAATGTCTTCCTTTCAATATTTCTTTTATCCTTGGGTAAAGAAAAAAGTCACTGGGGGCCAGATCAGGTGAGTAAGGAGGGTGTTCCAATACAGGTATTTGTTTACCGGCTAAAAACTCCTTTACAGACAGTGCTGTGTGAGCTGGTGCATTGTCGTGATGCAAGAGCCATGAGTTGTTGAAGAAAAGTTCAGGTTATTTTTGTCTAACTTTTTCACACAGCTTTTTAGTACTTCCAAATAGTTAATATGGTTGACTGTTTGCCCAGTTGGTACAAATTCATAATGAATAACCCCTCTGATATTAAAAAAGGTTAGCAACATCGTTTTGACTCTTGATTTGGACTGATGGAACTTTTTTGGTCATGGAGAATTGGCTGACTTCCATTGTGCACTTGAATGCTTGTTTCAGGGTCATATTGGTATGCCCATGTTTCATAACCAGTGATAACACAGCCAAAAATATCATCTTTCCTCTCCAAAAGGTCTTGGCAAACTCAGCTCTCCTTTGCTTTTGTTCATCAGTGAGCTCCTTGGGGACCAATTTTGCACACAACTTTCTCATGCCAAGATTTTCAGTTAACATTTTCCTAATTGTTTCTCTATTGATGTTTACTTAATCTGCTCACAGTCAGCTGACAATTTGGATGCACAATGCAATTAAGTTTTGCAATGTTTTCATCAGTTGTACTTGTTACTGGCCACCCTGACCTCTCTTCATCTGTGATGCTTTCTCTCCCCTCAGAAAAACATTTAACCCATTTGTATACTGCCATTTTCTTCATGGAATTATCCCCATAAACTTGCAATAACATGTCCCTGATTTCACTTTCACTCTTGCCAAATTTCACAAATTTAATGTTTGTTCATTGGTCAAGCTCCGACATTTTCATGATGCCACACAAAAACATGCCACAGCAATAATGAATGCCACTCAGCAAGACATCACCACATGTGGATATTAGCACAACTAAGAGACACTGATGTATCAAGGTTATGAAACCTTACAGAGTTTTTTTTGTACAGTGCTGCCAATGTAAGTGCATGGTGGCAAGTTTGTGAATTGTCAGACCTCATATTACTGTTGACCTAAGCCTTGTTTTCTCAGCACAGTTGTTTTATGGGCTTTTTCTTAGACTAGTCCTTTTATTCTTAATTGCCTATTTGAAAAATCATTTTTGTTTATTTGAGGGGACAAAGAGCTGGAGGGGATATGTCAGGAGAACAGAAATTTCCCTTCTTCCTTCAAATTCAGCATTGCATTTATGTTTGTTTATTATTTTTTTAATTGAATCTGCTTGTTTTCACAGTACAAGGGTGCCCTAGATCAGGGGTGGCCAACTTTTCTGTATATAAGATCTACTTTTTATCTTAAAAGTGTGTCTCGATCGACTTGTTGTCATACATTATATAACTGCTCTTTTACATTCCCACTCATCCTTTCAATTCATCGCATCACTGTGTTTCAAGACAATTGTAGATCTTGAATTGCAGCAACAATTTCACTCTTGTTCTTAAAATCGTTAAAAAGTGAATCTGACATTTCCAAAAAAATTTTCTTTACAAATTCACCGTCAGAAAATGGCTTACATTGTTTTGCTAAGAGATAGCTTACTTTGAATGATGCAGTAGTTACTGCTTGTGACTTCAAACTTGGCTTTTTA
>PVKE010038906.1:0-15245 GCA_004027555.1 Craseonycteris thonglongyai
GTCCTCCCCCTTCTCTCTGTCTCTGTCTCTGTATCTCTCTCTGTCAAAAACAATAAAAATAAATCTTTAAAACTATCTTCCACCTTTTGAGCCTGATTTCAAAAAATTAAGTACATCAAAGCAAGCTTGGGGATCTTACTAACAAAGGTTCAACTGGCTAGTGTTCTGCATTACAATTATTACAGACTTTTCAGATAGCAAAAATAAATACTATTAAAAATAGATTAAAAGTTTGTTGGGGAAGTCAGAATAGCTAAGTGGGTTAAGCACTCGCTTAGCAGCCCCAGAGTTTGAATATTAAGTCCCAGTCCGGGCTTCAGCCCGGAGGCCTTAGGTTCAGCTCCTAGCTCATGAGGGCATGCTTCCCATGAGGGAGGCCCCCAGCCCAGTTCCCATCCTGCGTGGTCCCTGCTCACCTGTGTGGAACAAAACCACGTTGAAAACTGATGTCATACAACTATGGAGACCACTCTGGACTCTCCCACTATGCTCTGTCTCTCTCTGTCTCTGTCTCTCTCTGTCAAAAACAAAATAAATCTAACAGTTTGTTAAAAAGTTAAACATCATTATCGGCATTTAACTGTGTTATGAATATTGTAAAATTAAAATTTTGGTTTGTATTTCTAGTGTAATATTATAATTTCTTCCTAACTTTTTACTTTATTGCCATTATTTTGCTTTAAGATAGGCACTGAACAAAATTGTCAGTATTTAATAACAGCTATTTTTTAAAAGTGGTACAATTTATAGAAATTACTTTTAAAAGAGTACACAAGTGCAAAAAGGTTGGGAACCACTGGCATAAAATTACAGCCTACTCCCAAAGTATCTTTAGAAATGTGCCCAAAGTTAGTGCCTGGAGTGTACGTCTTATGCATTGACGTCTTCTTCTACTGACATTATCAAGTTTGATCTTGGCCCCAGGATAAGCATGTTAGACAAACCAGCAACTAATTATTCATGTATGTATGTATGCATGTATTTATGTATGTATGTCTCATTTTTATCTCTCACATTTGATGTATTTTCTTGACTAAACTAGTCTTTCAAAACTCCCCACCACCTATTTTAATGAAATGTTTCATTTTCCATTCTAATTTCCAATGAGACCACAGCTTATTGAATCAAACAATGTGACATGTTCATATAATATATTTTCTTGTCTTTTTGTACATTAGTAGCAATAAAATGTTTTTGTTGATCAAAAGAAAAGTATTGATGTGTCAAACTAATAGAGAATTTTCTGTTCAAAATTTTAACTGCATTCTTACAGTTTCTTCTTCTAATCTACAGGATAAGCACTGTCTGGCACAAATACATATATTTTAATTCCAATTAGCACCCATATATAGCTCATAGAAACTACACTGGCATAAATACCCATGTAGTCCATTTGCCAGCTGTAAGGAATATGAACCTTGTCCTCAGGAAATCCTGCCTATAGTCATTTGTGGGTAATTTGTTTCCTGTGGATACTGGTCTATTCAGGCACTATGGGATTATATTGTCATTGGATACAAACACACACATCATGGGCACCCGTGTTGCACTTCATGAAACCAGTGGCTAGTTCATTTTAGGGCTTTTAAGGCCTTGTTTATTCTTTTCCCTCACACTTGATGTATTTTAGGTTTTTGTTCAATTATCAACATACCAGAGACTTACCTGACTGCTTTATATGTGCTTATTTTTATCTACTTTTCACACACAGTTCCACCATTCGCAGTCTTCTCTATCTTCATTATATTTATTTTCTTCTGAATCACTTTATCATAACTAAGTTATTACATTTATTTTTTAACTACCACTTCTCTCACTAAAATATATGAGGTCTAAATACTAAGTTCATGAACTCATCCTAGAAAAGGTGCTACAAACCTCATTGCTGAATATCACTATGTTCACCTTCCAAATATTCACCTTGGGTATCTATTAACTGACAACAGCACCTAGTCCACCCTACAAAGCAATCTTGGAACTCTTTTTCTGGAATGGCCATTAGAGTCATCGTCATATTACCCTTGATGTCCTGAATGTCATCAAAATGTCCTCCTTCCAATATTTTCTTTACCTCATTGAGGCTAGGTCTGGTGAGTAGAAGGGTTGTTCCAATACAGTTATTTCTTTAGCGGCTAAAAGCTTCTTCATAGACAGTGCTGTGTGAGCTGGGGTATTCTTGTGATGTAAGAGCCTTGAGTTGTTCATGAGAAGTTCAGGTCATTTTCATGTAACTTTCACACAGCCTTTTCAGCACTTCCAAATAGTCAACTTAGTTAACTTTTTGTCCAGTTGGTACAAATTTATAATAAACAATTCCTCTGATATTAAAAATGTTTAGCTACATCATTATGACTCTTGATTTAAACTGACAGAACATTTTTGGTCATGGAAAATTGGCTCACTTTTATTATGCATTTAGATACGTATTTTCCGGCGTATTAGACGACCAGGCGTATAAGACGACCCCCTAATTTTACAGTTAAAACATAGGTTTAGGCCTATATTTGCTGTATAAGACTACCCCCCACTTCCGAGGCTGTAGTCTTATACAGCGAATATAGGCCTAAACCTGTTTTAACTGTAAAATTAGGGGGTCGTCTTATACGCCTGGTCGTCTTATACGCCTGAAAATACGGTACTTTGTTTCAGAGTTGTATTGGTAAAGCCATGTTTTATTGCCAGGGATTACATGGCCCAAAACATTGTCTTGCCTCTTCAAAAGGTGTTGGAAAACTTTGACTTTACTCTCCTTTTGTTCATCAGTGAGCTCCATCAGGACCTTTTTTGAACACACCTTTCTCGTGCCAAGATTTTCAGTAAATATTTTCCTAAGTGTTTTACTATGGAAACATAGCTATGGAAGCTATTCTTCTCACAGTTAGCCAATTATTTTGATGCACATGTTGACAAATTGTTGCAATGCTTTCATGAATTCTGCTTGTTCCTGGCTTCCCTGACCTCTCTTCATCACTGATACTTACTCTCCCCTCAGAAAAATGTTTAATTATTCTTCATGACATTATCCCCGTAAACTTGATCTAATATGTCCCTGATTTAACTTCCACTCTTGCCAAGTTTAACAAGAAATTTAATGATTTAATGTTTGTTTATTTCTCTAATTCAAGTGCCAATATTCTTGTAACGGCACACAGAAACACACAACATAATGAACTTCTCAGCAAGACACGGCCACACGTTGACATAAACACAGTTGTGAGACACTGATATACCAAGGTCACAAAACATTACTGAGTTCTTTGTAAAGTGTTGCCAATGTCAGCATATGATGGCAAGTTTGTAAACTTAATTGTCAGACCTCATAAGCACCATCCTAACAAAAACATGTTTTTGTTTGTTTATTGCTGACTTCTACTACCTCAATGCCTACCATAGAGAAATGAAATATTTGATTATTAAATGAATGAATATTAATAAATTCACAAAATTTTTTAATTGAAAATCAACTATGCAATAGTTTTTCCCAAAGCCTATGCTGCTATCAGCCTAATGAAAGCCATAACATCCTCAGATATTGTTATTCCCCGGTATACGCATGTTCCAGCCCTTGAGTAGCATTTCTTTACATCTTTTACTATAGTAATGGCATATGGCCTTAGTGATTTTATTTACATTTTTATTGTTAAATTTATTAGGGTTACATTGGTTAATAAAAATTAAATAGGTTCCAGGTGTATAATTCTATAAAACCTTGCCTATATGTTGCATTATGTTTGTCACCCAGAGTCAACTTTCTTTTCATCACCATATATCTAACTCTCCCTCCCTTCTCTCCCACCTCCTCCCCCCTTACCCTCAGGTAACCACAAAACTATTGACTGTGTCCATGAGTTTTTGTTTCTTTGTTGCTTTCAGTTTTACATTCTATATATGATTGAAGTCATGCAGCTTTCAATTTATTCTGTCTGGTTCATTTTACTTAGCACAATGATCTCAAGGTCTTCATTTTGTCACAAATGGGAGTAATTCATCTGTTACTATATCTGAGTGGTATTACATTGTGTATGTGTTCCCCAGCTTCTTTGTCCAGTCATCTATCAAAAGGCATTTTGGTTGTTTCCATAACTTGGCCACCATGAACAGCACTGTGATGAACATTGTGGTACATATGTATTTGTGGACTAAGGTTTACAAATTGGAGGAGAGGGGGGTTATAACCTAGAAAGGGGTTTTCCAGGTTATATGGTGGCTCCATTCTGTTTTCTAAGGAACTTCCACACTGTCCTCCATAGCAGGTGTACCAATCTGAATTCCCAGAAGCATAGGAGGGTTTCTTTTTCTCCACAGCCTCTCTAGCACTTGTTATTCCTTGTCTTGTTGATTATAGCCATTCTAACAGGCGGGAGGTGGTATCTCATTGTGGTTTTCATTTGTATTTTGCTTATAGCTAATGAAGTTGAGCATTTTTTCATGTCTGTTGGTCATTTGTATGTCATTATGAGTGAGGTGTCTGTTCAGGTATTCTGCCCTTATTTAAATTGGATGGTTTCCTTTTTTGTTATTGAGTTATACAAGTTCTTTGTATACTTTAGATAATAGCCCCTTGTCAGAGGCATGTGTTGTTTGCAAATACTTTCTCTCATTATGTTACTTGTCTGTACTTTGTTGATGGTTTTTCTTGCTATACAGAAGATTTTTAGTTTGATATAGTCCCACTCATTTATTAATGCTTCTACTTCCCTTACAATTGAGGTCAGATTCATAAAGTGCTCCTTGAACCCAAGGTCTATAAATTTAGTACCAATTTTTTCTTCAATGAAGTTTATTTTGGGAGGTCTTATGTGAAGGTATTTAATCCATTTTGAGTTAATTTTGGTATATGGTGACAGTTCACAGTTCAAATTCATTCTTTTGCATGTGGTTTTCCAATTTTCCCAGCACCATTTACTGAAGAGGCTTTTTTCTCCCTAATGTACATTTTTTGCTCTTTTGTGAAAAGTTATCTGATCATATATTTGTAGGTTTATTTCTGGGTTTTTTATTATGTTCCATTGGTATGTATGCCTATTTTTCTGTAAATACCATCCTGTTTTAATTTTTGAGGCATTGTATAGATTGAAATTGGTAAGCATGATGCTTCCAGCCTTATTCTTTTTTGGATGATTGCTTTGGCAATTTGGGGCCTTTTGTGTTTCCATACAAATGTTATGATTTTTAAAAATCTTTTCTTAATGTCTGTAGGATGCTTTTGAGAATTGCATTAAATCTGTGTATTGCTTTGGGTAATATGGCCATTTTAACTATGTTAATTCTTCCAATCCATGAACATGGAATATCTTTCCATTTCTTTGTGTGTTCTTTAATTTATTCTAAGTGTCATATAGTTTTCAGTGTATAAGTCCTTCACATTCTTTGTTAGGTTTATTTTCACATATTTTATTTTTTTGATGTGATAGCAAAAGCTATTATTTTTCTCAGTTTGTTTTCCGATGTTTTGTTGTTTGTATTTAAAAATACAATTGATGGGAAATCTGGGATGGCTCAGCAGGTTAAGCACTCACTTTGCAGCCCTAGAGATTTAGAATTGTGTCCTGGCTCTGGCCCAGGCAGACCCATATGCTGAACTGGGGTGTGCCCTCAGTTCAACTCTTGCCTGGACCTATGTGGGAGGCTCCCAGCCCAGTTCCTACCCTGTGCAGGCTCGCACCCACCTGTGGAGTGAAACTATATGGAAAACTAATGCTGTCAACTGTGGAGACTACTCTGAGCCCTCCGCCTTTTCTCTGTTTCTCTCTGTCTGTCTCTCTCTCTGTCAAAAAACAATAAAAATAAATCTTTAAAAAATAATAAATAAATAAATAAAAATTCAATTGATTTTTGTATCCTGCAACTTTATTGTGTTCTTTTATTGATTCTAGTAGTCTCCTGGTTGCGTGTTTAGAATTTTTTATATAATAGATCATGTTATCTGCAAAATATGACAGTTTGACTTCTCCCCAAATTTGGATACTTTTTATACCTTTCTCTTGCCCAATTGCTCTGGCTAGAACCTCCAGAACAATACATAGTAGTGGTGATAGGAGACATCTCTGACTTGTTCTTGATTTTAGAAAAATAGTCTTTAGCTTTTCTCCATTCAGTCTGATATTACTGAGGGTTTGTCACATATGGCCTTTATTGAAGTTCTTTCCTTCTATTCTCATTTTATTCAGTGTTCTGGTCATAAATCTGTGTTGTATCTATTCAAATGCTTGTTTATGCATGAATTGATATAATCATATGGTTATTTTTTATTTTGCTTAGGTGGTGTATCACATGAATTGATTTGCATATGTCAAGACATCCTTTTGCCCCTTGGTTGAATCCCAATTGAGTGTGCTAAATAATTTCTGTAATGCACTGTGTTCTGTATGCTACTATTTTGTTTAGAAAATTTGTATCTGTGTTCATCAGAGATGTTGGTCTATAGCAGGGGTGTCAAACTCAATTAAAACATGGGCCATTTGGTGCAACAGACAAGGTTCACGTGAGCCACATCACATTTACAAACGTCGCCAGAGCTGAGTCAGTGCATTTATATGCATCAACAGGTCCCCCAGGAAAGGCACTGGGCCACATGTATACTCGTCTTCGGTAGTTAAAGTGTTAACGAGGGAATTGTGTATACAGTATTGCCTCGATCTCCCCTAAGCGCTATTTTCTTCATAGCAATTTTTTCTATTTTTATTTTTATTTCATAGCATTGTGGACCACAAAAAATTACCTTAGGGGCCGCATGTGGCTCGCGGGCCGCCAGTTTGACAGCCCTGGTCTATAATGTGGTGTGTGTGTGTGCGTGTATTCCTTACTAGTTTTGTTGTTAACATGTTAAGCACCCAGGCTATTTTGTATTTCTTACCACTTGGCCCGTTATATCAGATTTCACCAAACTTCTGGTGACTAGAGATCTGTTTAGGTTACAAAAAGGGTGAATGTGTATATATAAAATATATTTACTGTGTGAATATTTATTATTTACCACAATTTCTACAATGTAGTATTTTTAAAATGCTTTATATTTGGTCTGTTGTCTGCGATTTGTTGTCCAGTGCAGAAAAAGCTTTTTCTTTACCCGTGAACATGAAATTGTCAGAAGAGGAGCATAAAAGTGATTCTAGTAAAATTATTTTTTCTAAAAAATGGTGTAGAATTTTTATTTTTTTATCATCAGATGAAGAGGATGGGAATATTGAAGAATGGCATACAAAGGACAACCATTTTTATGTTTACTGTGTTCAAATAAAACTCAATAATTTTTTTTAATTTTTTTTTAAGTTTTGTATTTGTGATATCATCTTGAAGTTATTTAAAATTTATTAATAGAATGTAATTTTTTTGATTTTATATTGTCAGTTAACATACAATACTGCAGCCTGCATGAAAAGTATACTGTCGGACACCAGTGATTGACACGGTCAAAACGGAAAGTTCAGTGTCAGTCACCAGTGACTCACATGGCGCTTAACATGTTAAGGTATTGTTGGCCTCATAGAGTGAGTTGGGAAGTGGGCAGGTTTCATCAAGATGGTTGCATGAGAGGAACTCTTGAAACCTCCACAGGAAAGACAACAATTTAAACAACTAAAATCCAACCAGAGAATCTCTAAGCAAAACATAGCCTCAGCTGAGGGACCCACACATCACAAGAAAATTTCTAAAGCTGGAGAAAGGAAGGCAAGAGAGAGAAAGAAAGGGAGCCATGTGGAGACCCACCCAGGGACCAACCCAGAGGCTGACCCTAGTCCAGCAGAGAAGAGACTGGCTGAGGTGGAAGCTGGGGATGTGGATCCAGGAGCAGAACGAGTCTGGGCAGGTTGGAGGCCTGGAACAGACAGAGGCGGAGGTGCAGACACCAGAGCGCGGAGTAGACAGAAAAAGCGGGCATGGCTGACGATGGCGAGAGGCCTCAGTGGAAGTGTGGAAAGGGCGGCCAGAGCGCAGGGCAGGAGGCCGGAGCATGGGGCAGGAGGCCGGAGTGAGGCGCCAACAGCAGCTGGAGATCAGTGTGAGTGAACAGAGTGGAGATCCAACTGCCAGCGCTTGAATTGAGGGGCTGGAGCTGGTGGCCAGTGGAGCGTGAGGCTGGCAGCTGGAGCTGGAGGCGGGTGTTCCAGTGGCTGGAGCATCAACATGAGGAGTATGTTGGCAGCTGAGGTACAGAGTGACTCTCAGTGAGGTGGGGCTCCAACCAGAGCACTGCGTGGCCTTGGACATGGAGCCTGGCTGCTTCCCCTTGCTGTCTCCCAGGGTTTGCTCCACAGGCCTTGCCCACAGTGGGCCTTCAGTGAGCTGTTGCCAGGAAGCCGCCACTACCCTGTGACACAATCAGACCTGCACTTTTCCCAACAAGACCCAACCCCACTCTTTTCACTGAAGCCAGCAGAGGGAAGCCGCATTTACCCTGTGATGCACACAGACCTTTGCCTATCCCAACAAGCCCTACACCCACCTTTCCTACTGAAGCCAGAAGAGGGAACTAGGCGTGGCAGCTTCTGACAGCAGTGGGATCCCAAAGGCATAGAATACCATTGTCCACCATACCTTCCCAAAGAGGAGGCATACAGAGACTAGGATGACTGAGTCAAAAAGACACACACCTTCTATTAAGTCTCTCGCTCTGACAAAACCAAATGAGCAAGATAAAATATTATAAGAAACTAATACTAGGTAAGAAGTAAAAGAAAGATACCTTCACATCTACCAGGGGAAAAATCCTCATGTCCAGGAAAAGAAATGCCTGACAGTGATGAACACAGTTGTAAACCAAGGTGCTCAGAAAAAAAGAGAAAAATCTCCAGAAAAGGAACTTCTATATATGTGCTAGATGACAGAGAATTCAAGACTGCAATTCTGAAAACACTCAAAGAACTCAAAGAAAGCTGGCAGTATAGTACACAGAAGGAGTTAAGTGATCTCAGAAAAAAAAATTAAATCTATAAAAAAAGAAACAAATAGAAATTCTGGTGAAAAACAACACAATAAAAGAAATAAGAAATGAAACAGCTATCATAGGACGTGAAGCTGAACAGATGGAGAAAAGAATTAATGAAATTGAAGACAGAAATTTGAAAATGTCACAGGAGGACGAAAAGAGAGACCCAAAAGCTAAAAGAAATAAAATATATCTACAAGGACTACCTAACTTCATTAGAGAGAATAATATAAGAAAAATAGGTATTCTGGAGGGAGCAGAGGACAAGATGGACACATAGAATTTACTAAGACAAATAGTAGATGAGAATTTCTCAAATCTCTAGCAAGAAGAGAAACTTCAGATTCAAAAACAAAACAGGACCCCTAGTTAACAGACCCTCTCCAAGGCACATTATACTGAAGACATCAAAGGTCAAAGACAAAAAAAGAATCCTTAAGGCAGCCAGAAAATAGAACACCATATTGTATAAAGAAAAGCCCATCAGACTATCATCAGATTTCTCAATGGAAACTCTATAAGCCAGAAGGAAATAGAATAATGTATTCAAAATATTAAAAAAAAAATTACCAGAAAAGAATCCTATACAAAGCAAAGTTATCTTTAAATATGAAGAGGAATAAAGACCTTTGAGACATGCATAAACTGAAGGAATTATCCAGCACAAGGCCAGCATTTCAAGAAATACTGAAGGAGGCAATTGGATGTGAAACAAAAAGTAAAAATAAATAGGGATATATTAGAACAACAAAAACATAAAAGGGAAAAAAGTAAAGGCTTAAATTTCCAAAGAGAATAGAGATAAGAAACATCCTTAAGAAAAGAACCACTGCATATATGAAACTTTCTTTTACATAAAGTTCATGGTAACCACTGAAAAAGAACTTAGAACTCGGACACATAACAATAAAACAAGAGAAAACAGTCATCAACAACATAAAACTAAAATAACCAATGAGAATAAAAATGCAAAGAAACAACCCCCCCAAAAAAGAGCTACCAGAAAACAAAAGATAAAATGACTATAGAAAATCCTCATATATCAATCGTCACCCTAAATGTAAATGGACTGAACTCACTATTAAAAAGATACAGAGTAGCAACCCAAATCAAAGAACAAAAAGCAACCTTATGCTGTCTATGAGAGACATACCTCAGCCACAAGGACAAACACAAACTTAAGGTGAAAGGGTGGGGAAATTACTCCAAACAAATGGCACCCAGAGAAAAAGCAGGTGTAACCATACTTTTGTCTGACAAAGCCAACTTCAGAATCAAAAAGATAATAAGAGACAAAAATGGACATTTCATAATGATAAAGGGGACAATACAACAAGAAGATATTACACTTTTTAATATATATGCCTGCAACAAAGAAGCACCAAAATTTATAAAGCAACTACTAACAGGTCTAATAGAAGAAATTGACAAAAACACAATTATAGACGAGGACTTAAGGAGAAGCCGGGATGGCTCAGTGGGTTAGGCACTCACTTTGCAGAGCCAGGGACTGGGGATCAAATCCCGGCCCTGGCCTGTGTTGAACCACATGCTGAACTGGGAGCTCCCCTGGTTCAGTTCTCTCTCTGTCTCTGTATCTCTGTGTATCTCTCTCTCTCTCTCTCTCTCTCTCTCTCTCTCTCTCTCTGTCAAAAATAAATAAATAAATAAAAATATATTTAAAAAAAGAAGAGGACTTAAACACCCCATTGACAGTCATGGACAGATCATCCAAACAGAAAATAAATAAGGAAATATAAGCTTTAAATGATACGTTACAGCAATTGGACATAGTTGAAATTTACAGGACAGTTTATCCTACTACACAGAACTATACATTCTTTTCTGGTACACATGGAACATTTCTGAAGGATAGACCACATGCTGGGACACAAAGCTAGCCTCAGCAAATGTAAGAAAATTGAAATGATACCAAGTGTATTCTCTGATCACAAAGCTTTGAAATTGGAGATAAACTACAAAAATAAAGCAGGAAAATGCACATATACATGGAGATTAAACAACCTGTTATTAGAAAATGACTGGAAACAAAGAAGAAATAAAAGAAGAGATTAAAAAGCACATAGAAACAAATGACGAAAACACAGCATACCAAAATTACTGGGATACAGCAAAAGCAGTAATAAGAGAAAAATTTATATCACTACAGGCCTTTCTCAAGAAACAAGAAAAATCACAAGTATACAACCTAATATCATATCTGTAAGAACTAAAAGAATGGGGAAGCCCAGATGGCTCAGTGGGTTAAGCACTCACTTTGCAGCGCCAGGGACTGAGGATCGAATCCCGGCCACAGCCCGTGCGGACCCATGTGCTGAACTAGGGAGTGCCCCCAGTTCAGTTCTCTCTCTGCCTCTGTATCTCTCTCTCTCTCTCTGTCTCTCTGTCAAAAAAAATAAAATTAAAATATAAAATTAAAAAAAAATGAACGAAAAGAAGCACACATACACACACACACAAAGCCATCAGAAAAAGAAAATAATAAAAATTAAAGCAGAACTAAATAGAAAAACAACAGAAAAAAATTAATGCAACAAAGAACTGTTTCTTTGAATAATAAATAATACTGACGAATCCCTGGCTAGGCTCACCAAGAGAAAGAAGAACCACAAATAGGCGAAACTGGAATGGCTCAGTGGGTTAAGCGCTCACTTTGCAGTGCCAGGAACTGAGGATCGAATCCCAGCCCTAGTCCCAGCCCGTGTGGACCCATATGCTGAACTGGGGAGTTCCCCCAGTTCAGTTCTCTCTCTGTCTCTGTCTCTGTCTCTCTCTCTCTCTTTCTCTCTCTCTCTCTCTCTGTCAAAAACAGTTTAGAAAAAAACTTTAAAAAAATAAAGAACCACAAATAATTCAAATTAAAAAGAACCACACAAATAATCCAAATTAAAAATGAAAAAAGGGAAATTACAACTGATACCACAGAAATACAAAGGATCATACAAGGACACTAGGAGGACTATATGCCAGCAAATTCTGCAACCTAGAAGAAATGGACAAGTTTTTAGAAACATATTAGTCTATCTAGACTGAATCAAGAACTGGATAACCTAAACAGACCAATCAATGGTAAGGAAATTAAAACAATCACCTAAAACTTTCCTCAAAACATAGAGTCTAGAACAATGGCCTCACTAACAAGTTTTACCAGACATCCAAAGAGGAATTAACACCTATCCTCCTCAAACCTTTCCAGAAAATTGAAGAAGAGGCAACACTTTCCAACTCATTCTCTGAGGCCAATATTACCCTAATACCAAAGCCTGGCAAGTATGTCCCAAAAAAGAAAACTATAGACCAATATCTCTGATGAACACCGATGCAAAATCCTAAACATAGTACAGCAAAAAGAATACAACAATGCATTAAAAAGATTATACACTCAATCAAGTGGTGTTTATCCCAGATACACAAGGATGGTTCAATATATGCAAATAGTTCAACGTGGTACACCATATAAACAAAATAAAAGATAAAAACCACATGATTATACCAACTGATACAGAAAAAGCATTCGACAAGATACAATATCCATTTGTGATCAAGATACTTTATAAAATGGATTTAGAAGGAAAATACCTCAACATAATGGAGGCCATATATGACAAACCCTCAGTGAATGTCATACTGAATGGGGAAAAACTGAAATGTTTTTCTTCTAAAATCAGGAACCAGACAAGAATGTCTCCTGTCACCACTGCTACTCAACATAATGCTGGAAGTTTTAGCCAGAGCCATTAGGCAGGAAAAAGAAATAAAATGCATCCAAATTCGGAATTCAAAAGTTAAACTGTCACTTTTTGCTGATGACATGATCCTTTATATAGAAAACCATAAAGACTCCACCAGAAAACTATTAGAAATAGTAAATGAATACAGTAAAGTTGCAGGATACAAAATCAAAATATAAAAAGCTATAGCATTTTTATATACAAACAACAAAATTTAGCAAAAGAAATGAAAAAAAATGATACCATTTGTGATCAAAACAAAAAGAATAAAATACTTAGGAATAAATTTAACAAAGAACATGAGGGACTTATACACAGAAATCTATAAGAGATTATTAAAAGAAATTGAAGAATATACAAAGAAATGGAAAGATATTCTGTGTTAATGGATTGGAAGAAGCAACATAGTTAAAATGGCCATATACTCAGAACAATATACGGATTTAATGCAATTCCCATCAAAATCTCACGGACATTCTTTCGAGACATAGATAAAAAAAAATTTTTCACATTCATATGGAACAACAAAAGACCCTGAATCACCAAAGCAATCCTCCAAAAAAAGAATAACATTTGAGGCATCACACTCCCTGACTTCAGTCTATACTACAAAACATCAATAATCAAAACAGCTTGGTATTTGCAGAAATACAGACATACAGACCAATGGAACAGAATCAAAAACCCAAAAATAAACTTGCAAATATATGGAGATAATTTTTGACAAAGGAGAAAATATATACAATTGAGAAAGGAAAGTGTCTTCAAATAATGGTGCTAGGAAAACTGGAAAACCACATGCAAAATAATGAATCTGGACTGTGAACTGTCCCCTGATACCAAAATTAACTCAAAGTGGATTAAAGGCCTCCACACAAGATACAAACAATAAAGGGCATAGATGAAAGCATTGGCACTAAACTTATAGACCTTGGGCTCAGAGAGCACTTTATGAACTTGACCTCAAAGGCAAGGGAAGTAAAAGTAAAAATAAATGAATGGAACTATATCAAACTAAAAAACTTCTACACAACAAAGGACACCATCAACAAAGTAAAAAGGAAACCAACCAAATGGGAGAAAATATTTGTGAACAATGCCTCTGATAAGGGGCTAAGATCTAAAATATATAGAGCTCATAAAACTCAACAACAAGAAAACAAACAATTCATTTGGAAATGGGCAGAAGACCTACACAGGCACTTTTTTCATGAGCACATACAAGTGGCCATCAGATACATGAAATAATGCTCAACTTCACTAGCAATTAGGAAAATGCAAATGAAAAATCACAATGAGTTGCCACCTCACACCTGCTAGAATGGCTACAATCAACAAGACAAGGAATAACAAGTGCTGGAGAGCTTGTGGACAAAAAGGAACACTCATGCACTGCTGGTGGGAATAAAAATTGGTACAACTATTATGGAAGACAGTGTGGAGATTCCTCAAAAAACTAGGAATGGAATTGCCATATGACCAAGCAATCCCACTCCTGGGTATCTACCCAAGAAACCTGAAAATCTTAATCTGCAAAGATATATGTACCTCAATGTTCATCGCAGCACTGTTCATGGTGGTCAAGTTGTGGAAAGAACCAAAGTGTCCTCTGATAGATGACTGGATAAAGAAGTTGTGGTACATTTACACAATGGAATACTACTCAACAATAAGAAAAGATGAAATAAAGTCATTTGTGACAACATAGACCTTGTAAACATCTTATTAAGGAAAATAAATCAGATTGAAAGAATCAAGAAACATATGAACTCACTTATAGGTAAAATATAAAACTGAAAGAAAGAAAGGAACAGAAACTCATGGACATAGTCCACAGTTTAGTGGTTACCTGAGGGTAAGGGGAGAGGTGTGTGGGAGAGCTGTGTGGTGGGGATGGAGCATCACATATACCAGGGGTGGCCAACAAGTCGATCGTGGTCGACCGGTCGATCACGAGGCCAATTATGGTCGATCGTCGATCGCTCACAATGTCTGGGGTGGAATTTGCGAGGTCAATTTTGGTCGATCATCGATCGCTCACAATGTCTGGGGTGGAATTCCGTGTACCATGGACTTTGAAGCGATTGTAGAAGACAAAACTATCTAACAATAGTTTAATGCATTCTGGGAATTTGCCAAGGTCATAAATTCCTAGAATTCTGACAGCCTGACACTGTGATCTCCGCCCACCCAGACAATACATCTTGTCACTGGACGCAACGCATGAACGCAACAGTTATGACTCAACTCATCGAAGAACACAGTCAGTTAGCTTGAATATTTGGTAGTGTCATACAGTAGCTTCTTTTCTTTTGTATTAACAGTATTATTATCAATCAATATCATTTATCCTCGGTGACCATGTTGAGTTTCAATTTTTCTTCTGTTTAAAATGTAAGTACCTTTTCTTTGTTTTAAATTAAATTGCTTTTCTTACCTATCTATTTACTTGATAAGTGAGCATTCTCGGCAACAGATCTCTAAACTGCGGTCATTACACTGAGAGAAAAATAAGGGACAGTATTACAAATATATTAGGAGTAACAATAATTCTATTTAAATTA
>PVKE010038907.1:0-15245 GCA_004027555.1 Craseonycteris thonglongyai
GTCATCGCTGATGAATGGGATTTTCATCCACGCATGCTTAATGCCAAAATGCCTCAAAACACCTGTGAGCTCAGTTGGGATAGGGATGTTCTAATTTGGATTCAGTGTCTTGGGGAAGTCACCTCTTTGTGGCTATGTGAAATGTAAGGCACATCCAATTCAAAGCATAGGACATTTGCTCTGTCCCCAATGGTCAAACTAGCCAATTCATTTAGCAAAAGGGAATCTGGTAGTATAGCCCAAATACTGGCCATTCACTGTCACTTATGTCATGGGTGTGGCTTCAGTAAGCAGTTTAAGCCTCAAGGGACTCCTATGATGATCGTTTGGGGGTCCAATTCCATGTTAGTGTATTGAAGCCCCTCAGGTTGTACATCTACCCCCCACCCTTACCCCCAAGCCTCTGAATGGTACACTGCACAATGACAGGTTTCAAATCTAGGTTAGGTTGCATCTATTGTTTCAATGGCACTTGGGACCAAGGGCTGTTTTCTCTCAAATTCCTCCTTAGAGCTCATGTGACTGACATTAAGGGAGTGTCAAGGGATCAATCAAACTGTCTGCCTTACATGGAGGACGTTCTAGGACCTTTGTGGCATCTACCATGACCATATATAAACACTGCAATAACATGTTCCCCCAGTGATTTCGGCTCAGCTAGGTTTCCCACCGCCAGCCCCCTAGGAGGAATGTTGTCTGTCCCTAGTATGGCTTAGTTGATCCTTTAAGCAGTTTCCAAAAGGCCAGAGCTAGAGTTAATGGAGTTTGCCTCATGCTGAGTATCATCTGTGGAGCAGTGGGTAAAGGCAAATAGCATACCACCATGTAAAAGGAAAAAAGGTTTTAATGAGGGAAAATTACTAGCAAGGTGAGCCAGAAAGAAGAACATGGACACCCATGTCTCCTGCAGAGACATGCCAAGGACAGGGCACTGCTGGCTACACCTTGGGTCTGTACTCCATGGGAAGAACATTTCTTCCCTGGAAGTCTACCTTTCCACAGGGCAACCCTGACAACAGCCTTGCACACAGAGGATCAACTCAGGGCTTACATGCCAAATGTAGGGGAGTTGTTTAGAAACAAAGCCTGCTAGCACCTGTGACCTTGTGGGAAGCTGGATTTAGACTGCGGGGCAGAGGAACCCCCAGGAAGTTGGATTTGGGCCCAGTCCCTCCTGTGAGCTGGTTACCAGGCAACTTGACAGGAACTCCCTGAGTCATGGGGCAATCCTATCTGTCCCCTCACACTTCATGTGTAAATCTGATTGTTTCAAAGGCTTGAAAGGCTCCCTAAAATCTAAACTCTAACATGGCAGCACAGACTATACCTGCTTGGCAGTAACTCCAGCTCCTCTCACTCCCTGCCTCAAATTCTATGACCTAGTCACACTAAATTCTTAGAAGCTTCCCCAATACACCTTTTCAAGCACAGATCAATGTACCCAGTACTTCTTCTGCTGGCTAACTCCTCCAATGTCTTTTCTTGTAAGATTTCACTTCACTTAAGAAGCCCTGTGACTCCACATAACCCCAACTTGGGTGGTTTTCCTGCACTCCCACCTCACCCTGAAAGCTGTAGCACCTACTGTACCTTATATTGGAACTGCCTGTTGATTCACTGAGCTCTCCCACTTAACAGTTTCCTGAAGGTCTGAAATAGGATCTCTATATCTCCAAGAAGCTTGTGAAATGCCTTCTATATAGGGAATGTTCAGTAAATGTTTAATGAGAAGCAGAAGAAAGCAGGTGATTTGTCAACATTTACTCTGTAGCTTTGTCCATATAAAACATGAATACCTTATTAATGCGTACACAACTTTGGAGTAGGATACTTCATCAATGATTTATTTAACCCATGAAGTAATTGAAACCTGGAGAGGTGAAATGACTTGCCCAGTCACCACAGAGCTGTTCTATGCCCTGGTCAAGTGTGGACTCTACCTTCTGATTCCCCCTTTCTACAGCGTAACGCCATTATGTCCCTATCATGCAGTTATTACGTTATACTTCTAATGATATACACATTCCCTGAGGATAACTCATACTCTGTTCTTTGATGCAGTTATCTTACAGGTTTTGATCTCTAGGGAAATTTGACAGAGGCTTTAGTATTTACCAAAAAAACACTTTATATTTAAAGAAATTAACACCAGAATTATTATTTTTCCTCTTATCATAAGCCATCCAAGTTCTGTATGATACCGAGTAATGCTAATTGACCCTAATCCCCAGGATTCTGTGTAACCAATTTCTGTTGACACAATCTTCCGATTTCCAACCCACCCTGTTATCCAGTGAATGATAAACTGAAATTGGTGGCAATACCTTTAAGCAATCCATTTTCAAGGTCTTTAAGCACTTAGCACATATAACTTGGAGGACTTTTTATAATGCCTCTTCCACTAACATAAAACTCCTTAGCAGTAAAAAATAAAAAAAATAAAATAAAATAAATTTTCCCAATTTCTTCATGGAAAGTTCTGAGAGAGAAATAAAAAAACAATTTCTAAATAGTCCCAAATAAAAATTTTAAACAGCTCTAAATAAACACACAGAGGGAAAGATGCTCAAGATTTCAATGCTGGTCCTCATTAAGCCTTTGGAGCAGTCAAGACCAGCATGTAGGAATGGCTGTTTGAGAAAAACTGGTTATCAGAGGGATCCATTCATGAGGGAAAGATGCTGTTTATGGTTATGAAACAAACTGGTCAGTAAGGATCAAGTCAGTATATCGACTCTAAAAAGGCACTAGATTCTTAGCTGCCACAACTCTAAGATCATGATCAGATGAGGGAAATGCCTAACTGAGTCAAGTTGAGCCTGTTCATGTGTAGCAGTGAAAATGACTGGGAAACCAGGAAAACACAACCAAGTTACTTGAGGACTGTTTCTACCTACCACCTCTAATAGACCGTGTTCAGCTCTTTTGGCCATGGAAGAGCCCAGAATTAGGCAGAACAGTTAGCAAAGAACCAGAATGAAAAAACTAGATAAGCAGAAAACAAACACACAATTCTTGGGGTGGGGTGGCATCCAAATAGAATAGCTGTCCTGCATCAATGGATCATTTTAGATTCCAAAACAGGGTAGAACACTGACACTGTCGCCTCTTCCTTTCTAGCCTTCTTTCCAGGCTGTGTCAGAGTTCCTCAAAGTGACCCACAGCAGCCAATTAAGGCACATTCTACCTACAAACCTGTCATTTTTTTTATTACTGAGATATTGACATCAAAGGTGTTTTTTCAACTACTTAAGCACACGCGGTATGTTCTGAATGGCAAGGTAAGTTTACGTGTGGATAAACCAAAGTATGTGTTCAACATGATTTAGTGGCATTCTATGTAATTACTGTGCTAAAATTTTATAACTGGGAATATGGAGAATTATATTTTCAAATATCAATGTTTTTGCCTTTTAAGGGCAGATAAGATTATTTGCAAGGAATATATGCTTTGCATGATAAATACCTTTCCCCCTATATGTTGTTATTTTTTTTTCATTATATTTAGAAATTTAGACCAAGAGCAAACATCTGTCAGACTAATTTTTTGCTTTTTCATAAGTGCAAGTTTTTAATAAAAATTTACATCTAGATAAACAATCTTCAGACTTTTGAAACTTTAATAAGATTTTAAAAACATCATGACTTTGAACTGAAAAACATACACATTTAACACACAAATACTGTAATATGAATCAACTCCAACTCCATTTGAAAACATGTGAATCAAATTACAGTTTTAGAAGTTAGTAATTCACAAATTAAGCAAGTTAGCGCCTTGCTGAACTCAGCTTTCATAAAGAGACTTTGTATATATCATGGCACAATGTGCTACTTTTGTACCATTTTGTTGATTTTTTTTTTACCTTATTAAACAAGATCAAGTTCTTGAAAGTTGGTAAGTTTCTATGACATGAAATTTCAAATGGTAACAGCTATATTTTGTAACAGAACACTTTCTATAGATTTCTTTTCCTACCTTAAATTTTTAAAAGCAATCATTTGTAAGGATTGCATCAACATCAATTTAGCAGAGAAAGATCAAACTTTATTGAAACTGCTTGCATACAAAATATATTGCACTATAACCAAACAAATGTCAACATAAAATCCAATCTGTTGTCGCTAATATGTACAGAGAATATTGCCCAAGAGCAGTTACATTACAAGGTCATTCTACCTTGGTTAATTATCTACAGTATTTTAAACCAAACAGTTTACAGATGATGTGTGCAAGGTACCAATTTCTGTTTCAAATACTATACATTCCCAGAATAAATAACTAGAAATCAACGTTAATGTTTGGCAATACTTTTAAAAGACTTTTTAATATTCTTGAAATCATGTGCAGTTTGTTGCCATTTTTATGTTTATTTGTATGCAAGAAAAAGTAATTGTAAAATTAAAATTCAAAGAAACAAACTCACAAAATACATCAGAGGCAGAACTTCGGTTGGTATGACTCTGTACATATTCAGTGGTACCCCGAGTTGGAGTTATTTTTTAAGAAAAATATAACATCTTAGAGTGAAGGTCCTTCACATACTTTTTTCAGTAAATTTCATTCACTTAAAAAAAAAAACCCTCAAAAACAAAACCTAAACCCAACACGTCAGAAAAAACAAAAAAACAAAAACAAAAAAACAAAAAACGAAAGAAAAAAGTACTGTTTGGTAGCCAATCCTAGTCTGCACTCCAATTCTGCTTATACATTAGATTTACTATTTCAAAGTTTACAAAACATTTAACCTGCTTCCAAGATTTCTTAGAAAAAGTACCTGTGCTTCACAGGATTATTATGCACATATGGAAATGACTTTTCTATCTTCCCAAAATAAACTTGAAATTAAAATATGAAAAAGTTCACAAAACAGGGGTGGGGGCACAAAATTAAAAAGGCTAAGTTAAAACTGGTCATCAGGCCAAAGAGCAGGCATATCCTACCAACTTTCGACCAAAACAATTTGTTTCTAGCTGAAAACATTTTAGCCTCTCTCAAATGAAAAGATAGTTATTTCTTCTCCTGTCTATACAGAAAGAAATTACACATCCCTCTCAATAACACTATTTGTCAAACTTCAGTGCAACAAAACTTAAGCAAAAACAAGTCCTATTCTTTATACTGCCTAACCTGATGTTTATGCAAGGAAAAAAATATGGAAAGCATGCATATTCTTCTATAAGTACTAATTATTGACAGGGTTTGCTACATCTTTAACATTTAGTGTTTCCAACTTATCTTCCCTGAACTCTGCATCCAAATATAATAATCCTACCTGCCAAGATATAAAAAAGGCACAGATCATACAACTTTTTTTTTGCTAATGAAAATGACAAATGTCACATCACACACATCTCAGGGTCCACTAAAATACTGGAAAAGTGGACCAAAACATAAACTCACACAGGACATGAAATAACATAGTATTGCAATGAGATTTAAAACATAAGTCTAATATGATTACTATAAATGGTATTTATTCAGAAAAACTGAAATGTACCAGTGAGTTATCACCCAATGCAAGAAAATGATCCAAATTAACAAAGAACATCACTTCTCAGTACTTCAAAAAATAAGCCAAACTAAAATCCTGTCTTGAAGTGTTAAGTGTATTTAAAAGCAGTGTTCCAAAATGTCAAGATATTTTTTTTGTGCAAATCTGAAAATTGTTGCTTATGGCCAATATAAAAAAAAATATATAAAATTCTTAAACAGAATTTGTGTTCATTTCATGCCCTGTGCCATCTTGCCTACTATTTGTCTTTGGCCTAACAAAGTTTTCTAATATGGAATAAGAATTATGGAAATGGTATAGGAAATATAACTTCAGAATTATGCAGTTTAGGGTACTCCATTCACAAGTGGTTGCTGACCATCCACGTTCTCTGGCTTTTCCTTCTTCTGGTTACGATCTTTACCCGTGCGCAGCCGATTACCTTCACTGGAGGTATTCTGTAATGTTTTAGTGTGGACACTCCTTTCATTATTGCAGTCAACTCTGATCTAAAACAAGTTATAGTTGTTATATACACAGACTATATCCTATTGTAATCTGTAATTGGCCTGACAAGAAATTTAAGCCTGAAGTGTAAATTCTACATGTTATAAGGGGAAAGAGATTGGGGTGTGAATAGAAGTGCAAGAAATTAGGGTTTAAGTAGGATCTTGATTTGGTTTATGATTTTAAAACACTCCTCTTCTTTAACTGGAACACACTGGTCATCTCAATGCATCCAAAGTTAGATAAAAAAATCACAATCCTACCGTGTCTTCTTCTAAGCAAAATAAAACAGTGAGAAACAAATAGTTAAAATGAATTATTATTACTGACTGTAAGACATACACGGCTATAATACTAGAGTTAAAAAGAATGGATTATTCTTCAAAAATTATGAATCCCAGGAGAGAAAAAAATTTATGTCTTCCCATTCTGACTTTACCCAGACAACCACTCAACTCACTAACTAGCCGTCAGTGTACACCTTTATATCTATCATGGGTATGATTAAGTTTCTCTATACTGATGGCTTGGCTCCCATTGTCATACAGTAGAATATCAGCATTCATTTCTAGTAGCTTGTATTTCAGTAAGGTAAGTCAGATGATAACTTGAACTGTGTCTGAAGAGTAAGAATGGTATAGGGAAATTTGAAGACACTAATGTGTGGAGAAACTGGAATCCCAGGAAGAGTATAAAAATTAATGCGATTTAAAGAAATAATATTCTAAGATTTATGTGTATTTTAATGCAATTAAAAATAATATTCTCAGATTTATGCATATTTTAAGTGCCAACACTGAACACTTAAAAAAACCCACAGAATTCTAGATGCTAACAAAAGGAAGATAATATTGACCAATGGGCCTAAAACAACTTTAAATACTGATCTGCTTCAAGTATAATACAAATACTACATATATATATCCCAAGATGGTTCCCTGTAACTTCAAAATTTGTTTAAGTCAAGCCTGACCAACCTGGGCAGACCAGGACAGCTCTGAATGTGGCCCAACACAAATTTGTAAACTTTCTTAAAATATTATGAAACTCTTTTGCGATTTTTTTTTTTTTAGCTCATTGGCTATCATTAGTGTCAGTATATCTTATGTGTGGCCCAACAAAATTCTTCTTCTTCCAATGTCACTCAGGGAAGCCAAAAGGTTGGACACCCTGGTTAAGTGTTGGGTCTAGGTGTCAATTTTAAATGCTTTATTGTTATGGGTTCCATGCTTTGGTTTAGACTTTTTCTCATACTTACATAGGAAACTTGACCTTTGTCCAATAGTCTGTTTTAATTATAAGTATAATTATAAATATGCATCCTTTTAACCAATGGGATCAGATTGACAAATTCATTGAACATGACCGTTTAAGTAAGGAATTACAAAACTGGTACATATGAACACCTTACATCTTCGTAAAGCATGTGTATGTATATTATTTCTTCCATCTCCTCATCTAGGTCTAAAGTCTTTTCTGTGTGGGTACTTAAGAACCCACCAGTAGTTAACACCTACCGTATTTTCCGGCGTATAAGACGACCGGGCGTATAAGACGACCCCCTAATTTTACAGTTAAAACATAGGTTTAGGCCATATTCGCTGTATAAGACTACCCCCGGGGCTGTAGTCTTATACAGCGAATATAGGCCTAAACCTATGTTTTAACTGTAAAATTAGGGGGTCGTCTTATACGCCCGGTCGTCTTATACGCCGGAAAATACGGTAGGTGTTAACTACTGGTGGGTTCTTAAGTACCCACACAGAAAAGACTTTAGACCTAGATGAGGAGATGGAAGAAATAATATACATACACATGCTTTACGAAGATGTAAGGTGTTCATATGTACCAGTTTTGTAATTCCTTACTTAAACGGTCATGTTCAATGAATTTGTCAATCTGATCCCATTGGTTAAAAGGATGCATATTTATAATTATACTTATAATTAAAACAGACTATTGGACAAAGGTCAAGTTTCCTATGTAAGTATGAGAAAAAGTCTAAACCAAAGCATGGAACCCATAACAATAAAGCATTTAAAATTGACACCTAGACCCAACACTTAACCAGGGTGTCCAACCTTTTGGCTTCCCTGAGTGACATTGGAAGAAGAAGAATTTTGTTGGGCCACACATAAGATATACTGACACTAATGATAGCCAATGAGCTAAAAAAAAAAAAATCGCAAAAGAGTTTCATAATATTTTAAGAAAGTTTACAAATTTGTGTTGGGCCACATTCAGAGCTGTCCTGGTCTGCCCAGGTTGGTCAGGCTTGACTTAAACAAATTTTGAAGTTACAGGGAACCATCTTGGGATATATATATGTAGTATTTGTATTATACTTGAAGCAGATCAGTATTTAAAGTTGTTTTAGGCCCATTGGTCAATATTATCTTCCTTTTGTTAGCATCTAGAATTCTGTGGGTTTTTTTAAGTGTTCAGTGTTGGCACTTAAAATATGCATAAATCTGAGAATATTATTTTTAATTGCATTAAAATACACATAAATCTTAGAATATTATTTCTTTAAATCGCATTAATTTTTATACTCTTCCTGGGATTCCAGTTTCTCCACACATTAGTGTCTTCAAATTTCCCTATACCATTCTTACTCTTCAGACACAGTTCAAGTTATCATCTGACTTACCTTACTGAAATACAAGCTACTAGAAATGAATGCTGATATTCTACTGTATGACAATGGGAGCCAAGCCATCAGTATAGAGAAACTTAATCATACCCATGATAGATATAAAGGTGTACACTGACGGCTAGTTAGTGAGTTGAGTGGTTGTCTGGGTAAAGTCAGAATGGGAAGACATAAATTTTTTTCTCTCCTGGGATTCATAATTTTTGAAGAATAATCCATTCTTTTTAACTCTAGTATTATAGCCGTGTATGTCTTACAGTCAGTAATAATAATTCATTTTAACTATTTGTTTCTCACTGTTTTATTTTGCTTAGAAGAAGACACGGTAGGATTGTGATTTTTTTATCTAACTTTGGATGCATTGAGATGACCAGTGTGTTCCAGTTAAAGAAGAGGAGTGTTTTAAAATCATAAACCAAATCAAGATCCTACTTAAACCCTAATTTCTTGCACTTCTATTCACACCCCAATCTCTTTCCCCTTATAACATGTAGAATTTACACTTCAGGCTTAAATTTCTTGTCAGGCCAATTACAGATTACAATAGGATATAGTCTGTGTATATAACAACTATAACTTGTTTTAGATCAGAGTTGACTGCAATAATGAAAGGAGTGTCCACACTAAAACATTACAGAATACCTCCAGTGAAGGTAATCGGCTGCGCACGGGTAAAGATCGTAACCAGAAGAAGGAAAAGCCAGAGAACGTGGATGGTCAGCAACCACTTGTGAATGGAGTACCCTAAACTGCATAATTCTGAAGTTATATTTCCTATACCATTTCCATAATTCTTATTCCATATTAGAAAACTTTGTTAGGCCAAAGACAAATAGTAGGCAAGATGGCACAGGGCATGAAATGAACACAAATTCTGTTTAAGAATTTTATATATTTTTTTTTATATTGGCCATAAGCAACAATTTTCAGATTTGCACAAAAAAAATATCTTGACATTTTGGAACACTGCTTTTAAATACACTTAACACTTCAAGACAGGATTTTAGTTTGGCTTATTTTTTGAAGTACTGAGAAGTGATGTTCTTTGTTAATTTGGATCATTTTCTTGCATTGGGTGATAACTCACTGGTACATTTCAGTTTTTCTGAATAAATACCATTTATAGTAATCATATTAGACTTATGTTTTAAATCTCATTGCAATACTATGTTATTTCATGTCCTGTGTGAGTTTATGTTTTGGTCCACTTTTCCAGTATTTTAGTGGACCCTGAGATGTGTGTGATGTGACATTTGTCATTTTCATTAGCAAAAAAAAAGTTGTATGATCTGTGCCTTTTTTATATCTTGGCAGGTAGGATTATTATATTTGGATGCAGAGTTCAGGGAAGATAAGTTGGAAACACTAAATGTTAAAGATGTAGCAAACCCTGTCAATAATTAGTACTTATAGAAGAATATGCATGCTTTCCATATTTTTTTCCTTGCATAAACATCAGGTTAGGCAGTATAAAGAATAGGACTTGTTTTTGCTTAAGTTTTGTTGCACTGAAGTTTGACAAATAGTGTTATTGAGAGGGATGTGTAATTTCTTTCTGTATAGACAGGAGAAGAAATAACTATCTTTTCATTTGAGAGAGGCTAAAATGTTTTCAGCTAGAAACAAATTGTTTTGGTCGAAAGTTGGTAGGATATGCCTGCTCTTTGGCCTGATGACCAGTTTTAACTTAGCCTTTTTAATTTTGTGCCCCCACCCCTGTTTTGTGAACTTTTTCATATTTTAATTTCAAGTTTATTTTGGGAAGATAGAAAAGTCATTTCCATATGTGCATAATAATCCTGTGAAGCACAGGTACTTTTTCTAAGAAATCTTGGAAGCAGGTTAAATGTTTTGTAAACTTTGAAATAGTAAATCTAATGTATAAGCAGAATTGGAGTGCAGACTAGGATTGGCTACCAAACAGTACTTTTTTCTTTCGTTTTTTGTTTTTTTGTTTTTGTTTTTTTGTTTTTTCTGACGTGTTGGGTTTAGGTTTTGTTTTTGAGGGTTTTTTTTTTTAAGTGAATGAAATTTACTGAAAAAAGTATGTGAAGGACCTTCACTCTAAGATGTTATATTTTTCTTAAAAAATAACTCCAACTCGGGGTACCACTGAATATGTACAGAGTCATACCAACCGAAGTTCTGCCTCTGATGTATTTTGTGAGTTTGTTTCTTTGAATTTTAATTTTACAATTACTTTTTCTTGCATACAAATAAACATAAAAATGGCAACAAACTGCACATGATTTCAAGAATATTAAAAAGTCTTTTAAAAGTATTGCCAAACATTAACGTTGATTTCTAGTTATTTATTCTGGGAATGTATAGTATTTGAAACAGAAATTGGTACCTTGCACACATCATCTGTAAACTGTTTGGTTTAAAATACTGTAGATAATTAACCAAGGTAGAATGACCTTGTAATGTAACTGCTCTTGGGCAATATTCTCTGTACATATTAGCGACAACAGATTGGATTTTATGTTGACATTTGTTTGGTTATAGTGCAATATATTTTGTATGCAAGCAGTTTCAATAAAGTTTGATCTTTCTCTGCTAAATTGATGTTGATGCAATCCTTACAAATGATTGCTTTTAAAAATTTAAGGTAGGAAAAGAAATCTATAGAAAGTGTTCTGTTACAAAATATAGCTGTTACCATTTGAAATTTCATGTCATAGAAACTTACCAACTTTCAAGAACTTGATCTTGTTTAATAAGGTAAAAAAAAAATCAACAAAATGGTACAAAAGTAGCACATTGTGCCATGATATATACAAAGTCTCTTTATGAAAGCTGAGTTCAGCAAGGCGCTAACTTGCTTAATTTGTGAATTACTAACTTCTAAAACTGTAATTTGATTCACATGTTTTCAAATGGAGTTGGAGTTGATTCATATTACAGTATTTGTGTGTTAAATGTGTATGTTTTTCAGTTCAAAGTCATGATGTTTTTAAAATCTTATTAAAGTTTCAAAAGTCTGAAGATTGTTTATCTAGATGTAAATTTTTATTAAAAACTTGCACTTATGAAAAAGCAAAAAATTAGTCTGACAGATGTTTGCTCTTGGTCTAAATTTCTAAATATAATGAAAAAAAAATAACAACATATAGGGGGAAAGGTATTTATCATGCAAAGCATATATTCCTTGCAAATAATCTTATCTGCCCTTAAAAGGCAAAAACATTGATATTTGAAAATATAATTCTCCATATTCCCAGTTATAAAATTTTAGCACAGTAATTACATAGAATGCCACTAAATCATGTTGAACACATACTTTGGTTTATCCACACGTAAACTTACCTTGCCATTCAGAACATACCGCGTGTGCTTAAGTAGTTGAAAAAACACCTTTGATGTCAATATCTCAGTAATAAAAAAAATGACAGGTTTGTAGGTAGAATGTGCCTTAATTGGCTGCTGTGGGTCACTTTGAGGAACTCTGACACAGCCTGGAAAGAAGGCTAGAAAGGAAGAGGCGACAGTGTCAGTGTTCTACCCTGTTTTGGAATCTAAAATGATCCATTGATGCAGGACAGCTATTCTATTTGGATGCCACCCCACCCCAAGAATTGTGTGTTTGTTTTCTGCTTATCTAGTTTTTTCATTCTGGTTCTTTGCTAACTGTTCTGCCTAATTCTGGGCTCTTCCATGGCCAAAAGAGCTGAACACGGTCTATTAGAGGTGGTAGGTAGAAACAGTCCTCAAGTAACTTGGTTGTGTTTTCCTGGTTTCCCAGTCATTTTCACTGCTACACATGAACAGGCTCAACTTGACTCAGTTAGGCATTTCCCTCATCTGATCATGATCTTAGAGTTGTGGCAGCTAAGAATCTAGTGCCTTTTTAGAGTCGATATACTGACTTGATCCTTACTGACCAGTTTGTTTCATAACCATAAACAGCATCTTTCCCTCATGAATGGATCCCTCTGATAACCAGTTTTTCTCAAACAGCCATTCCTACATGCTGGTCTTGACTGCTCCAAAGGCTTAATGAGGACCAGCATTGAAATCTTGAGCATCTTTCCCTCTGTGTGTTTATTTAGAGCTGTTTAAAATTTTTATTTGGGACTATTTAGAAATTGTTTTTTTATTTCTCTCTCAGAACTTTCCATGAAGAAATTGGGAAAATTTATTTTATTTTATTTTTTTTATTTTTTACTGCTAAGGAGTTTTATGTTAGTGGAAGAGGCATTATAAAAAGTCCTCCAAGTTATATGTGCTAAGTGCTTAAAGACCTTGAAAATGGATTGCTTAAAGGTATTGCCACCAATTTCAGTTTATCATTCACTGGATAACAGGGTGGGTTGGAAATCGGAAGATTGTGTCAACAGAAATTGGTTACACAGAATCCTGGGGATTAGGGTCAATTAGCATTACTCGGTATCATACAGAACTTGGATGGCTTATGATAAGAGGAAAAATAATAATTCTGGTGTTAATTTCTTTAAATATAAAGTGTTTTTTTGGTAAATACTAAAGCCTCTGTCAAATTTCCCTAGAGATCAAAACCTGTAAGATAACTGCATCAAAGAACAGAGTATGAGTTATCCTCAGGGAATGTGTATATCATTAGAAGTATAACGTAATAACTGCATGATAGGGACATAATGGCGTTACGCTGTAGAAAGGGGGAATCAGAAGGTAGAGTCCACACTTGACCAGGGCATAGAACAGCTCTGTGGTGACTGGGCAAGTCATTTCACCTCTCCAGGTTTCAATTACTTCATGGGTTAAATAAATCATTGATGAAGTATCCTACTCCAAAGTTGTGTACGCATTAATAAGGTATTCATGTTTTATATGGACAAAGCTACAGAGTAAATGTTGACAAATCACCTGCTTTCTTCTGCTTCTCATTAAACATTTACTGAACATTCCCTATATAGAAGGCATTTCACAAGCTTCTTGGAGATATAGAGATCCTATTTCAGACCTTCAGGAAACTGTTAAGTGGGAGAGCTCAGTGAATCAACAGGCAGTTCCAATATAAGGTACAGTAGGTGCTACAGCTTTCAGGGTGAGGTGGGAGTGCAGGAAAACCACCCAAGTTGGGGTTATGTGGAGTCACAGGGCTTCTTAAGTGAAGTGAAATCTTACAAGAAAAGACATTGGAGGAGTTAGCCAGCAGAAGAAGTACTGGGTACATTGATCTGTGCTTGAAAAGGTGTATTGGGGAAGCTTCTAAGAATTTAGTGTGACTAGGTCATAGAATTTGAGGCAGGGAGTGAGAGGAGCTGGAGTTACTGCCAAGCAGGTATAGTCTGTGCTGCCATGTTAGAGTTTAGATTTTAGGGAGCCTTTCAAGCCTTTGAAACAATCAGATTTACACATGAAGTGTGAGGGGACAGATAGGATTGCCCCATGACTCAGGGAGTTCCTGTCAAGTTGCCTGGTAACCAGCTCACAGGAGGGACTGGGCCCAAATCCAACTTCCTGGGGGTTCCTCTGCCCCGCAGTCTAAATCCAGCTTCCCACAAGGTCACAGGTGCTAGCAGGCTTTGTTTCTAAACAACTCCCCTACATTTGGCATGTAAGCCCTGAGTTGATCCTCTGTGTGCAAGGCTGTTGTCAGGGTTGCCCTGTGGAAAGGTAGACTTCCAGGGAAGAAATGTTCTTCCCATGGAGTACAGACCCAAGGTGTAGCCAGCAGTGCCCTGTCCTTGGCATGTCTCTGCAGGAGACATGGGTGTCCATGTTCTTCTTTCTGGCTCACCTTGCTAGTAATTTTCCCTCATTAAAACCTTTTTTCCTTTTACATGGTGGTATGCTATTTGCCTTTACCCACTGCTCCACAGATGATACTCAGCATGAGGCAAACTCCATTAACTCTAGCTCTGGCCTTTTGGAAACTGCTTAAAGGATCAACTAAGCCATACTAGGGACAGACAACATTCCTCCTAGGGGGCTGGCGGTGGGAAACCTAGCTGAGCCGAAATCACTGGGGGAACATGTTATTGCAGTGTTTATATATGGTCATGGTAGATGCCACAAAGGTCCTAGAACGTCCTCCATGTAAGGCAGACAGTTTGATTGATCCCTTGACACTCCCTTAATGTCAGTCACATGAGCTCTAAGGAGGAATTTGAGAGAAAACAGCCCTTGGTCCCAAGTGCCATTGAAACAATAGATGCAACCTAACCTAGATTTGAAACCTGTCATTGTGCAGTGTACCATTCAGAGGCTTGGGGGTAAGGGTGGGGGGTAGATGTACAACCTGAGGGGCTTCAATACACTAACATGGAATTGGACCCCCAAACGATCATCATAGGAGTCCCTTGAGGCTTAAACTGCTTACTGAAGCCACACCCATGACATAAGTGACAGTGAATGGCCAGTATTTGGGCTATACTACCAGATTCCCTTTTGCTAAATGAATTGGCTAGTTTGACCATTGGGGACAGAGCAAATGTCCTATGCTTTGAATTGGATGTGCCTTACATTTCACATAGCCACAAAGAGGTGACTTCCCCAAGACACTGAATCCAAATTAGAACATCCCTATCCCAACTGAGCTCACAGGTGTTTTGAGGCATTTTGGCATTAAGCATGCGTGGATGAAAATCCCATTCATCAGCGATGAC
>PVKE010038908.1:0-15246 GCA_004027555.1 Craseonycteris thonglongyai
GGATCGAATCCCGGCTCCGGCCCAGGCAGGACCCACGTGCTGAACTGGGGAGTTCCCACAGTTTGGTTCTCTAGCTGTCTCTGTCTCTGTCTCTCTCTCTATCTGTCAAAAAGTAAAATAGAAATAACTATGCACTGAAGACAAAAAGATAATTTCTCTCTATAAATGTGAAAAGATAAAAAAAAAAAAAAAAAAAAATAAGATATGCTTACATATCCACATATAATCATAAATATTCCTCTAAATTTGCTGTGCAATATTTTTGCAACATTAGTGAAAATTACTAAAGAAACAGAACTTTCACTATAATGAACGTATATACAGAAATGTGTGTGTAGAAAGTGTCTGGAAAGATACCCATTAACTCTGAATAGTGGCTGCCTCCAGAAGAGGGTAGGAGATGGACCATTAGGCACTATATTGTTTTACTTCAAATAGCTTTAAATACAAGTTGTTTGCTTGGTTTTCTTATTTGTTGTCTTTAACCTCACACATAAATTGCTTTAATTAAAAAAGTAAAAAGCAATATAAATAATATGACTTACAAAAAAAGAAATATGGCCCTGGATGAACCTGAAGGACATTAACCCAAGTGCAATAAGCCTGTCACAGAAAAACAAATACCATATAATTTCACTTTTATGAGGTATGAAAAATATGCAGATCGGTAAAAGCAGAAAGGAAAGGGGTAACCAGGAGCTGAGAGGAAGGGAAAATGCAAAATTCAACACAATACATTTTCAGTTACACAAAATTAATAAATTCTGGAGATCTTCTGTACAACTTTACACTCATATTTGATAATTCTCTATGGCCCACTTAAAAGTTCATTAAGAGGGTAGATCTCATATTAAGTATTTATAACTTAATAAAAAATGAATATGGTCATACAAGTTCTGACACTAAAGTTTGCGAACTTGCCACTGTGTACTTATGTTGGCATCACTATACAAATAACTTTGTAAGGTGTCATAACCTTGTTTAGCAGAGTTTCAGAGCTGCGTTTGTGTCAATGTATGGTGGTCTCTTGCTGAGTGATATTGTTGTCGCATGTATATGTGTGCTGTCACGAGAATGTCACAGCTTGAATTAGAGCAACTAACAAACATGACATGTCTTGTGAAACTTGGCAAGAGTAGATGTAAAATCAGGGCTGTTAATCCAAGTTTATGTGAATAATGTCATGAAGAAAATGGGGGTGTATAAATGGATTAAACACTTCTGAGGGGAGATAAAGTGTCATTGATGAGGAGAGGTCAGGGCAGCCAGTAATGAGCAGAACTGACTAAAATATAGCAAAAATTCATTGAATTGTGTGTCATAATCAACTCACTATGAGAAGCATAGCAGACAAAGTAAACATCGATAGAGAAACAGTTAGGAAGATCTTAACTGAAAATCTTGCTATAAGAAAAGTGTGTGCTTAAAAATGCAAAAGTTTGCTAAGACCTTTTGAAAAAGCAAGACAATGTTTTGAGCCATATTATTACTACTGAAGACAAAACATAGATGTACCAATATGACCCTGAAACAAAGAACCAAGGTGCACAATTGAAGTCTGATAATTCTCCACAACCAAGAAAGTTCCGTCACTCCAAATTAAGAGTAAAAATGTTGCTAATCTTTTTTGGCTTCAGAATGATTGTTCATTATGAATTTGTAACACCTCTACTATCAGACAGCCAAGGTGACTCTTTAAAGGGGCTGAAAAGTCTGTATGAAAAAGTTATGCAAAAACAACCTGACCTTTTTGCCAACAACTAATAGCTCTTGCATCATAACAATACACCAGCTCACAAGGTACTGTTTGTAAGGGATTTTTTAGTCAGTAAACAATTCATTTTACTGGAACTCCCTCCCTACTCAACTTATCTGGCCCCCTATGACTTGTTTGTTTATACAAAGATAAAGGCAACAATGAAAGGAAGACATTTTGATGATAATCAGGACATCGAGAGTAATATGACAACAGTTCTGACGGCCATTCCAGAAAAAGAGTTCCAAATTGCTTTGAAAGGTGGACTAGGCACCGGCATTGGTGCATAGCTTCCCACAGGGAGTACTTTGAAGGTGATCACAGTGATATTAAGCAATGAGACATGTAGCACTTTTTCTAGGATGAGTTCATAAACACAGATTGTCAGACTATGTATAGATTCATCTTTATATATACAATAAATTTTTTTACCCAAACTTGAAAATCTCCTATAATCAATCTTCCAAGCATTTTGCTTCTTGCCTAGATATTTTAAATGGGGTTGTTTTTAAGATTTTATATTAATAAGAAAATTGTATTTAGATATCAATATATTAGCTGTAATTTATCAGAAATATGTATAGTTAGTATAGTCTGTTATTGATAAAACTCATATCATAATGCTTATATCTATTGATTTAGAACAAATCAATGATTTGGATATGTATGAACATTACTTCACTGCCGGAAACAGTGAGCTGCTTTGTTCCCTAAGTTTAATTAAAACAAAGCCCTGAATACAATTTTAATAGTAATAGCAAAATACTATGCATTAGGTCTTACTAAATTTAGATTAAAAAGAGAACTTTTTGAGGTACACAAAAATGCTGAAGAAAACTAAGTGTACCTCTGACTTCAAAATCATACTACAAAGAATTTTGGATTTTTACTAGAATGTTGACAGCTAATATGATACCAAGCAGCATGATAGTACTGTACCATCAGTGACTTTTCTGCATATACTGTCAAAGACGAGAAGTTTCTTATAAAGGGTGTCCCAAAATTCACGCAAGATTTGAATTTTGCATCATTTGTGCGGTAAAGTGTTACCAACAAAAAAGACAGTGTGACAGCTGACAGTTCAGGGTTATTAAAAATAGAGCGCTCCATGAAAGAACAACGCGTTTTCATTGTTGAGCAATGAAAATTTACAATTTTTAATTATAAACCTGTGTTTTCAATCAAAATTACTTCTTGCGTGAATTTTGAGACACTCTTTACTTTTCAGCTAGCGAGCCTTCAATTGCAGGGCCAATACTGACACACGTCAGTTTTTCTATAACAACTTACAATATGTTTTTCTATGGTTGTACATTTATCAAAACGATATGGTAGCCCTCCTGGAATCAAGCCATGAAATGCAGATTATTTGAAATGTAATATTTATGGCTATAAAAATAAGCAAAAAGTTAATAAGGATTCTCTTTCATATTTAGCTGATGAAAAGTGTTACCAGAGGGAAACTGAGTCCAGGCTAGTACTGCCTATGCCATTCAGCCAATAGACTGACACAGGAGTTGGGTCATGGAATAACTATTGATTACCAGAGCTCCAGGGACCCAAGAAGGTGGAGGTTGGGTGAAAGAAAGAAAAGAGGTCTTTATTTCAGAGCTACATAAAACATGCAAAGAGAAATAACCCCCTGCCACCCTTTTCAATGTACCGTCTTTTGGAGAAGACAGGCAGCTACAGAATGATCCTCCATGCAGATCCCCAAGGCAGCAGAAAGCAAAGTCCATAAAGGTCCAAGCGGAAAAGAGAGAGCTGTCTCTGCCCTTCCATTGTTCACCGTCCTCTGGGCAGCACCGGCAGCTGGTGCTCAGTCCTTCAGGTGGACCTCTGACCTCCAAGCAGCGGACAGAAGGCCATCTCTCATCTGGCAGCCCAGCAATCCCAGCACTGAGCCTTTGCTCTGCCTTGCTGCTACCCTCTGCCTATCTTCTCCAGCTATGCTCCCAGGGCCGGGCATCAAGTCTGTCTTGTGCTGAGCAGGCCCAGCCAGCCACTACACATGGATCAAGAAAAGAGCCCTCTGCAAAAACATTCAGGGCCCAAAAGTGCTCAGATCAAGGGCTCTTCCGAAACGTTTGTGACTTCTCTCTGCTGACCTTTTCCAAAACACCTTCAGGGCCTAAGCGTTCCTGATCAAAAGCTCCCTGCAAGCACCTCCTCCACCAAATAGCGTTAGAATTTCTGCCTCCTTCTGTATTTATATCCCCTACCAGATAGGAGGGTCTTTCTTCCCCTGTCAATCACAGTCCATTACTGCTAATCACTCACCTCCATCAGCCTGCAGAGCTTCCCTTTTTGTCAAGTGCAGTCCATTAGCGCTAATTGTACCTACTCTCCTGAGCCCCCACCCTGCTCTCCCCCTCCCACCATCTCTCACGGGAACAGAAGGGAGATGAAGGGAGATCCAGGGCTTGCCCAGCCCACTTGTTTATAACTGCCCTGGCCAGCCACTCCCATTAGGGGCCCACCCTTCTTTATCCTGTTACAAAAGTATATAAAGGAAAGTTATTGCAGAAAATAAGTCTCATAAAGTATATAGTAAATAGGTCTTTTTTGTTATAATTTCATTTATAGAGCTGTTTAAAGTCATAGCAAAATAGAGGGGAAGGTACAAATGTGTTCCACATACTTCCCACCCCCATACATGCATAGCTTCCCCATTAGCAATGTCTACATTTGTTACGATTCATGAACCTGCGTTGACAATCACCCAAAGTTCACAGTCTACTTAAGGTTTCTTCTTGGTGTTGTGTATTCTATGGGATTGAACAGAAGTATAATGACCTGTATCGATCACTATGATATTATACAGATTATTTTCCCTGACCTAAAAATCCTCTGTGTTCCACCAATTCAATCCTTGCCCTAGAAACCTTGGAACCCGTGGATCTCTTTACGGTCTCTATAGTATTGCCTATTCCAAAGTGTTCATATAGTTAGAATCATACAATATGTATCCTTTTTGTATTGTCCTCCTTCAGTTAGTGACATGCATTTTATGTTCCTCTGTGTCTTTTTATGGCTTTATAGCTCATTTCTTTTTAGTGCTAAATTATTGTCTGACTGTACTATGGTTTATTTATTCAGTCTCTGCCTGAAAGACATATGGGTTGCTCTAATGGGTCTTTTTAATAGAGGTTCTTGGTTTGGTTTCAGATAAACCCTCAAATCCTCAATTTTTGAATACATAATTTGGGGCACATACTTATTATTCTAAGGACTCATTTATTAATATTCATTGTTCTGAAATGTGCACAACACCCAATAGAGTTTAAGAATGTATGTAATTAAATTAATGATTTTAACATAATATTTGTATTGTGTAACTTGAGGTGTTTATAATTAGATAAAAAATGCCATTGTTTGAACATTTTAGCTAGAAAATATGTGGAGTACAATATGTGGAAATTTGAAAACCATTTGTGTGGCAGGGACAGATAATGGGACACATTGACTATAAATTCTATTTCTTAAATTAAAAATGTATATAAAGACACAATAGGCTAAGAACAAAGACACTCTAGAGGAAGATGAATAAGGTGAGAATATTTCCCATACCGTACATCAAAACCTCCTACGAAGCTTTAAGAATTAGAAAGAACAGCGTAGTTCTGAGGCAAAAATGAAAAAAATACACATCCTGAAAAAAAAAAATACAAAAAAACAATGACCAGATATAGAGTAATGTGCAAATGGACAGATGATGAAGGGCAAAGTTGCTGAGCACTGAAGAGCAGAGACTCTTTTTAATAAAGAATTCTGGTTTACTTTTATACATTTACGTGTAAGATTATTTAATAATATGTACAATATTATATGTGTATATATACCATTGTGTACATGAGGAGGGACCCCCCCCAAAAAAACTAATTATGTTCTGGAGGATAGTCCCATATAGTGCACACAGGCTTCTCCTACTAGGTGAGTGTTCTAGGAACCTATCTGCATCCATATGCCAGCTGGTGTGGGGAGAAGCTGGGTTCAGCTTCAATGAATTTGTTTTGGAGATTCTCTCAATGACTTTGCCCATTTCCTGATGGGCAACTTACACACACAACGTGCGGCATGACAACGCACCTGCCCACACAGCGCTGAGTGTTCAGCAGTTTTTGATAAAACAGACTACAACCCTCGTTCCCACCTTCCCTATTCATCCAAACTTTCCCTGAGACACTTTTTATTTGTTTTCCTCCACTGGGTGGAAAACTTCCTCAAATAGAAACATTTTGCCAGTGTAGAAGAGGTGAAAGGAAAACAGCAGAAGCTCTAAAAGGCATCAGAATCAACAATTCTAGAACTGTTTTGAGCGGTGGAAAAAGTGTCTTGATAAGTCTAGGGCATCAAACGAAGAGTACTCAGCGGTGATTAAAGTTTAAATGTGTATGAATAAATACACAACACTTTGTAAATAAATTCCAGTGTTTTGTGTGTGTGTCTGTGTCTGTGTATCTCCCCTCAAATATATAAAACAATAGTTTCTAAACACACATTTGCCTCCTACATTCCAAATTTAATTTCAGATGATTATACATCTGAATGTCAAAAGTACAACAATAAAGCTTTTGCTGGAAAGCATAGGAGCTACCTTTTTGCTCTTTGAATGAGCAAGATTTTTAAAACATGACACAAAAAGTACTAACCATTAAAGAAAGAGAAGAAAATAAAGCCTCATTGTCCAAATTACCATCTTGCAGCCCAGTCAGAAAATGTTCAGAAAAGATTTGGTGATACTTGGCTGTGTCACATTTGTACCTCTCATTCTCAGTCTCCCTTACTGCAATTTGTTGTTCCACACAACTCCTCCAGAATGTTCTCAATCAAAATCCTTATTGATTTTTTCCTTCACCCACTAATAGTTATTCTCTGTCTTCACCTTCCATAAAGTAACATTTGACACATGTGGCCACTTACCCCTAAATGAAACATGTTCTGTTTTGGAGTTTCATTCTGCTCTTTGGATATTCCTATTACTTCACTGTCAACTTTTTCTCAACGGTCTTTCATGGTTTATTCCAGGGTTCACTCTAGGACATCAGCGTTGATCATAACTCTCACCTGATCTGCTTCCTTACACATTTTCTCTGAATGGTTTCATCAATACTCACAAGTTTAAAAAGCATCTGTGTGTTGATCCTTCCCAAGTATATATCTCCAGTCTTGGACAACTCGCCGATCTTAACGCTCACATATGGCCAGTATTTGCCTCAGCGGAAGTGCCACCGTGGATCACCTGAGCCTCTTGCAGCTCCAGAAGTTGCAGAAAGACAGATTCCTGGTGTGGGAAGGATTCTTTTCTGAGGACGAGTGTGTGGCCACCCAACAGAGTACTGGTGAGATGGTGGCCACGATGGATGTTCCTCTCCACTGTGGTAAAGCATGTTCCACCCAGGCAGTACTGACTACATCCTCAGCAGTGGTCATAAACTTCAATTTTTCTCTGAGAAAGGCATTTTTGAAAAGGTAGCAAATGTTCTGTTTTCTCCAGAGAAATCCATCCCCAACTTTGGCCATGCTCTGCACACCTATGGCCCTGTCTTCAAGCATGCCACACACTCCTCCAAGGTGCAGGCCTTAACCGGAAGCCTGGGCTTCCAGATGCCCATGGGGCAACAGAGTGTGTGCATCTTTAAGCACCCTCACTTGGGTGGTGAAGTCTCTGCTCACCAGGAAGCCTCTTGCACACACACTGAGCCCCCTGGGCTGGGGCTGGGTGTGTAGATCACACTAGAGGGCACAGCACTGGGGAATGACTGGGTCTGGTTCATCCCTGGGTCTTACACCAGTGGAGTGTCGAAAGGGATGGTCCAGGACCCTGCTGATTCAGCACCTGGCACCAGATCCCTGGGGTCAGAGCCAGCCCAAGATAACAGCCTCTTTATGCCCACACTAGTACAGACAGGGGCCCTTGCCACAATCCATAGACAAGGGGCCCACAGGAGTGACCCAAACCTGTCCAGCTGCTCACACCCAGCCTATACCTGCCACCTCATGCAGCCCTGAGATCTGGCCCCAAACAGCCAAGCTGCCCTTCTCCTCACTGTACACCTAAGGGCCCTTACAGGGCCGGCCACTATCCCCTCCTAGGTGGGAGGGGACAACGTGGGCTGTAAGCACCTACACCTGCAGTGGGGACATCACATCTCTGTTCCTGGGCTTTCCTTCTGCCAGGGTGGCCCTGCCCCTTGCCTTTCCCACCATGTCTATCTTCCCCATGCCCCAACACAACCTGCCCCCAGAGGCAGCCTCTCAGTCACAAAAGGGTTCTGGCCACTTCTCTGCCAGCTTCTGACTCTTCTCTCTTCTCAGACAGAACGCTATTACGGTGCAAGACATTGAAAAAGTGACTTCCAAATGGAAAAAACAAAAACAAAACTCAAATATGTCGTTGCCTAGGAATCTCGATGTTTCTATCTAATAGGCTCTTAACATGCTTGAAATAGAACTATTCACTTACTTTATGTGCCCCCATGCATAATGTTTTCTCTTTACTCATTCCCACTTAGAGAAATTGATTTTTTTCTTTTAGGAAACTGGAAGCATTCCTTGATATTTTCCTTTAAGTCTTATATCTAATCCATTTGCAAGTCCTCTCAGTTTTAATCTGTACATTTATTCCAACTTAATTATTTTTTAATTCTCCATTAAAATAGTTCTAGCCCAAGCCATAGCCATCTCTATCTGAATTGCTAGGACATCTTTCTACCGTGTGTCACCGGTGAAACACTGACCCATTTAATTCATTCTCTACCTAGTGGCCAAAGTGATTTTCTCAAGGTTTACATTATGTTACATCAATTCCTCCACACAAGTTTTTAAATTGGTTCTAGAGTAATACCTAAATCTTATGTTATACTCTCAAAGTAGATTCATATATTTTTTTTAATTTTTAGGCCTTTTCTATCTTAAAATGTCTGCCCTGTCTCTCTCTGAAGGTGGGCAAAAAGAATGCTCTTTATTGGTGAGTTGGATTGGAATTTTGAAAAATAGAATTACAAGTGGAGTAAAGTAGCCAAAATAATTGATGTTGTCTAGTCTACATGCTTTAGAGCAACTTGTCCAACATGTGACCCATGGGCTGCATGCAACCCAGAATGGTTTTGAATGTGGCCCAACACAAATTCACAGGCTTTCTTAACATATTATGAGATTTTTTCGCAATGATTTTTCTTAGTTTATGAGCTATTGTTTGTATTAGTGTAATTTATGTGTGATCCAAGACAGTTATGCTTCTTCTATTGGGACCCAGGGAAGCCGAAAGACAGGACACCCCTGGTTTAGAGTTCGTGTCTTGGTAAGCACTGCAGAGGGAAACCCTCTCAAAGCTGGCCACTAGAATGTACAGTGAAGGACACAGCTGGACATTATAGTTCCACTTGGACTGAGAAAGGGCTTAAACCTGCGAAGAGAGCCTTTTAGTCTCAGTGAAGCTTCGTCTAGAAATTATAGCAGTGCTTTTGCTTTTACTACCTGTCCCTACCACGTCTGCAGGCCTTAAACTCCTAAATGTGTAAGTTTGACATGAATCATAGGGTTTGTTGGTTTGTTTATAAATTTATTTTTTTATTCACTTATTTATTTATTGTTTTGAACTAGAACCAGGGACAAGAGGGAAGATTCTATTGTTTGGAATTATGTGGCTTGGCCAGTCTCAAATAAAAATCACCTTCATACAGTCAGGAACCGTCTCTGATTTTAACAACAGAAGCACGAATCAGTGCTTCCAATTCCAAAAGCTACAATTGTGGCTTCATCTGCAAGTGGGCAAAAATTTTATTAGTAAAATGTATGTGTGCCATCTTCTTGGGTTAACAAAGTGTTTTAATTAAACCCTGGCAAGTCCAAAAACAAAGAAGCAAGTTTAGATTTCTGTATCAAGAATACTCTGATTGTAGAAATTGGCTTTCATTCATTCTAAAAGGAGACCTACTTGTCTACTAGATTTATGTCATTTTCAATTAATACAGTTATGTATTTCTTTTTCAAGTGGCTAGTCCATCTTTATCCATCGGAAATTTGTACCATGTAGTAGAATACTTCATGACTAATGATATACTGTGTGTATATGTACAGCTAGCTTAGCAACCAGACAATGGACACATCAGGGTTGATGTACCAGAGACAGCAGGGTGGAACACTGGAACCCTTGTTATGCTAGGGCGAAATCATTGGCTGTTTGATTTTGGCAGACAGGTTGCATGCTTGCCAACCCTGCAGATCTAGCCAAAACTATTGATCAGAGAAAAATATAAGCACGGGTTGACCATTTACTCTCATTTATAACAAAGTATCACAAGCGTTACAACAAAATAAGTTAAGAATTGGCTGGTTATCAGGAAGATATTAGAAGAAATACACAAAATCCAAAGACTAAGTGCGTCTTTGATAGACTTGCCAGGTAAATACAAAACTCTAGTTAAATTTGAATTTCAGAAAAACAACAAATACTGTTTTATATGAGAATGTCCCAATTATTATATGGAATGTAATCAAAATATTCCATGCTTACCTAAAGTTCTAATGTAAGCATCTTGAATTTTTATTTGTTGAATCTTGTGACAGTATTCACAGCATAAAAGAGTCAGAGTGTTTTTGAACTCTGAACAGATGAGATAAAGGTAAAAATCACTTTAAGCAATGAGGTGCATTAAACATTTTCACACAATAACGTTTTTTTAGTAAATGTAGGAACATAGCCTGTATTTGCTATGGTGGCATAGACATTTATTTAGCAAAGATAGGAACGTGAGTGTTGTCATTTCACTATAACCCATTGTTTCAAGTGGGTTCTCAGGATAATGACATAAATGAACAGATAAGCATGAAGGCAAATAAGAAAAGGGATAAATCCAGTGTAATAAATATGAGGAGAAAAAAGATTTGGTTACTATATGGTTACTGTCAGAGGGGAATAACTGGAAGCGAAATGTTCAGAAGCTTTCTATATGTTCAAGGAAATAATATCACAAACTGACCACAGACTGTACTGAAAGAGTCTGTAAAATAAAGCACATTCGGGCGAACTCGTACCAGGAGGAAGCCAGCTTTTAACACTGCAATTTCTCATTTAGAGCATCAACTGAAACCCACATTTCAGACAGGGTCACCTGAGTAGTATATTGGACCAGAAAGAACTTCACAGAGAACAAATCTAAAGCTATAAAAAAAAAAAGTTACCGTCAAGAAAGTTTCTCCTGGAGAGGAGGACTTTGGTCTATTCAAGGAACTATCTTAACTATCAGATCAAGCTGTCTTATCTACACATGCCCACCAGGGTTTCATCAATAACTGCTGTGGAAGAGTAACCACTGTGATCTTCTAGTCTTCCCTTTTTTAATGGCATTTTTTATTATGTTTCATCTCTCCTGGCTCCATATCTATATATTGTGTTTGGCAGGAGGAAACAGTGTTATAAATTGCCTCTTACTTCATAAGGTCACTGGGTTACAAGGAGCCCATGGGATTTGGTGGGTATGTTCTCTTTGTGAGATCTAGGTTGCCCTCAGATATTTGGTGATCAAAGCAGAACACACTGAGGCTGCTAGCTATCTGTCTACATTTGTTCTCTTCTTCCTGAACTCATAGCTGCACAATGTTTGCAGGTCTTCTTATACCAGTTCATGACCATATATTCTCTCCAATAAGGAGAACCTAAGGGATATGTGCTTTTTCCAAGTTTGGCCAAGCCTACAGGGCCTTCATGGTGTATAATCTCCCATGCTGTTCCACTTACGATAGATTGGAATTTTCTTTGGATCCCAGCTGCTAAAGGCGACTCAGTCCTTTCAAGCCAACCCCATCGCCTAGATACAACTAAACAAGAGCCTCAAAATATGATCTTCATGAAAAGTTAACTTTTATATTTTCTATGTCACCGAATTATTATTGAGTCCTATGGTCTATTCCAAATAATAGAGAGTAAAAAAATCTATTTACTAATCATCCTGTTTCTATGTAGATAAAAAAATCTGCAAAAAGAATAAAATCTCTGACTTCTCTTTATTCTTCCTTTTCCCATTCCTTTACAGGCAAAAAAATAATTATTATTATATATCTCAATGGTGAGTTTGTAAGAGAAAATCACATGTGTTTATCTCAATTCTTCTCATTTTTCTTTGTTGATTTGTATGCCTCAGAGAGAATTCCCACGTCTGTGACCTCTTGGTCACCTTAGCAGGACAGACTATATGCTCCATGAGGGATTTTCACAAATGTAGGGGTGGGATCAATCCATATGAATGTTAACAAGTCCTGTGCAGCAATCAAACTGTGTTCTCCAAATTCTTTGTTATTGGTAATAAAGATAGCATTTTAATCTCCATTTATGTGAATTTTGACTACTTTTCAAATTAATTAAGATGGATAGATAGGTATAGTGTGATATTTCTTGACATTTCCAAAAAAATTTTTTTAAGATTTATTTTTATTGTTTTTTGACAGAGACAGACAGCGAGAAGGGGGAGGGCCTAGAGCAGTCTCCATAGTTGACAGCATTAATTTTCCATGTAGTTTCACTCCACAGGTGGGCGCAGTGCATAGCAGGGCAGGAACTGGGCCAGGAGCCTCCCGCATAGGCCCCAGCAAGAACTGAACTGGGGGCACACCCCAGCTCAGCATATAGTTTGGCATGGGCTGGGGCGGGATTCGATCCTCGGTCCCCTGGGCTACAACGCGAAAGCTTAACTCACTGAGGCATCCCAGCTTCCCCCTCAAAAAATTTTTGAGATAATAAAAATGAAAAACCAACAAACAAAAAACTTTCTGTGTATGTTTTCTGAAGGAACAAAGTAGTTCTCTCAAACTGTTTTCTTTGCTCCTTTTCCAACTCAGTCTGCCATATTCACCACCCAGTGATCTTCAGAATGTTGAACTGACCTTCAAGTTGCTGATCATGCTGAGCTGACTGGGAATAAATTGATGGTGGACTCCATAGACTAATTTTATTTTTGAAGTGCACTGGGCCATGGGCCTAGCTGTCTATCTTTCACTAAATCAAAATGAAACTGCAACTAGATTATCCCCAGGTGTTTCTGATTTTCATCTACCTGTCATCGTAAAAAAGATATTTGATAAGATGATTCTATTTCACATTGTAATAGCATGGATAAGTTGGCAAGATAGTTTATGGCATAAATATCATTAAGAAAACACTACAAATGTAGTGGTATTTCTGACAGTTTGAAAGAGCAAGAAAAAAATATTTTTTAGTACTACAGAATTTCCATTGTTCTTTACACTATTTAATCAGCCCTATAGTTGACAAATATAATGTCAGAAACATACAAAGTTACATTTTTTTATTTACTTGTGTGTGCATGTGTGTGTGTTGTTTAACATACCTAAAATTTTTATAAGTGCACCCTTTTTGATTCAATTTTTTTTTATTTAATTTCATTTTAAGATTGATGTGGGTTATATAGACAGGGTGAATTTTAGCTAAATAGATTAAAGTTTTAAAGATTTAGCTTGTGTATCTATTACCCTGAGTTTCAGGTGAAATATTTCATTTTTAATATGTTCTAAACCAGACACTGCTCACCTAGAAACTGCGTTTGAGAACTACTATGTAAACTAACATATGTAAAGCACTAGCACATTGTCTGATATTTTAAGTGCTTAATATATTTTGGCTACTGATTTTTTTTGTGGTTTGTTTTCCATCTCCATAGTGGTAGAAAGAGATAATCATTTACTTTATAAATATTTTTATTTAAAATGAATTATGTTTTGTTAATATATATTTTTCTGGGCTATAGACTCATATATATATATATATATATATATATATACTCATATATACAAGAGCTGTACAGAATGTATTCAGCCATGTTATATGAAGAATAGAAGCATATATGGCTGGAATTTTTCCAGGAAAAACATATGCTAACAAAATCCAACCATTGTCAATATAACAAGAATGGTTACATGGCTGCATACTTCAAAGATAGCCTATATCTATACCTATCTCTATCTCTATATCTATATGTGTGTGTGTGTGTGCATGTGTGTGTGTGTGTGTATGATTGTTTTCAATAATGTTGTGTTGTCATTATGTGCACAGCTAAGATTTTCCTATTCTAAATTATCCCCCGAAATGTAGAGGTCTATCTTCACTATTACGTCCACATCACATGTAAGCAACTATTAGATGTGTGATAAATGGCTAAAATAGTATATTACTCTGTTAAAATTTTATTTTGACTTAATGTAGGCTGTAGTAGTATGTATGTAAGAGAATTGATGATTTGTGCAGAGAAATAAGCATATGAACTAAAGGCCAACTAAAATGAAATCTAAATAAAAATAGCAAATAGTCAAGGACTTTTTGATGATGAGATGACATAAATCATTAGTACTGTGAAGAACAACAATGAAAAATTATATTAAATGGCTAAACCTTTTTGTGTTTTTGTTGCTCGTTTTGCTCATAATAGCTACCAAGAAATTAGTGACAACTCGAAGAATGTCAGGATAGCTTTTAGATTTTGAAATGAAGGACAGCTTGATCTGTACTATTACCAGGTAAGAATCATTATTTAAGAAAAAAAAAATCTTTAAAAATGTTTATCTACCTTGTCATATATTTTTCTCTGTTTCCTATTCTTTTTTTTTCCTCCCTCCCCTCTGTTTTCTATTCTTGATGAGACCTATCTCAAATTGTTTTATCTAATTCCAAATGAAATGTTTGTCTATTTCCAAGAGAAAGAAGAAAAGAAAATGTTTTGCATGCAAATTAAGCAGTAAATAGTAATAACAAACTATTAGTTACATCTACAGTTTTTCACAAGCCAAAAAAATTTAAACTTATTTTCACCAGTTGTTTTATACAATTGTGTCAAATAAAATTGTGATATTTGTATTAAGTAGCTTATGAAAACCAAACAAAGACTCTGAATTTGTAAATGAATATATTGTCTTCTTCAGCGCGATGATCTACTTTTTTGACAGATTCACTGTTGGTGAGGACATGAGGAAGTTTGTGTGATATGCAAAATTTTTTATCAGACAGTTGTTATTAAACATTATTTATTTATTTATTTATTTATTAATATTATTATATTTTATTGTTAAATTTAATGGGATGACATTGGTTGGTAACAATCACACAGTTCTCCAATGGACAACACCACATCACATCACCCATGCATGCCATTATGTGCCCAGCTCCCAGAATCAGGTCCCCCTCCAACCCGATGTATCTGGTGCCCACTCCCCGCTCCCCACACAACGCTCCCTCCCCCCTCCCCCCTCCTCTCCAGGTAAACACCAAACCATTGAGTGTGTCCATAATGCTGGTGCCCTCTCCCACCTCCCCTCCCTCTCGCCCTCCCCCATCCTCCCCTTCCCTCAGGCAATCACCAAGTTATTGGGTGTGTCCATAGGTCTCTGTGTCTTTGTAACTTTCAGTTTTATATTCCACCTATAAGTGAGGTCATATTTTTCCAGATTCTTTCATTCTGACTTATTTCACTTAATAAGAT
>PVKE010038909.1:0-15243 GCA_004027555.1 Craseonycteris thonglongyai
AAAAAAAAAAAAAAAAAAAAAAAAAAAAAAAAAAAAGATTAAATGAGACCACGTTGAAATGAACTCTTCTCTTTAAAATGCTATTGCTTCCATATTATTTATAACTTTTCAATGAAATTTTTTGTACTTACGTAAATTTATCCATTGATAATATCTGCTGTTATATATCAACCAAACCTCATTAATTAAATAAATCTTGCAAAAAATAAAAGGTCAAGTATAAAAACGAGAATTCTCATTACCCGTCCTTAATGCATGGCTCAGAAAAAAACAAGATTCTCGTGATCCGTACTCAATGTGTTAATATCATCTCTACTATACCTAGAAGGCATGACACTGTCTATTTTTGTCATAGAGACAGAGCCAGGGTGAAGAACATTTGACAAATATTATCATGAATAGCCTTAGAAGATGACAAAGAGTTAGTATATAATGAAACAAAAGAAAATGTTGCAAAAAAGGACATTTAAGAAACAAAAAGAAACTCTGAAAATGAAAGAAATGAAAAAACTTAAGAACAGGATTAAAAGATAAATTCTCCAAGGAAGTTGAGTAAAAAGCCAAATAGACAAAAATTAAGGGAAAAAAAGTGGTAAGAAAATTAGAAGAGCTAACATCCAAATAATAAAATTCCAAAAGGAGAAAATGAAAACTCATCTATAAAGTAATTACTAAAAATTTCCCCAGAACCGAAAAACAGATTCTTAGAATAAAAGAATCTACCAAGGGTTCAATAAAAATGAAGTTAACAGATCAACACACCAAAAAACATAATTACTAAATTTCAAAACAGTAAGGATAGAGAAGATTCTACAAAGCTCCCAGGGTGTGGGGTTAAGGGTAAGGGTGGAGAGACACCCCCCAAAAAAATCAAGTCTCCGAATAGCATCAGATTTTACAATAACAGAGTCTAGAAGAAAGTGGAGCCATAACTTTTAAATTCTAAGGGAAAACAATTTCCAACCTAGAAGCCTTTCTTGTAAACCCTTTCTCACAATCCACCCAACAAAGGAATAAACCAGGAAATTAATGATATGGAAACAGGGGATTCAACCTAAGAGAAAAGCAAAGGGGTTTCCTGGAATGACTGAAAAGTCAGAATTCAAGATCTCACAGCTGTGCAGCAGGCCCAGAAACTGGCTACCCTGGAGCAGGTCAGAAGACTCTGGCAGAAAATCATTCTAGATAAAAGTGACAGAAAAAAAAAATCAGATGTGTCTGAGCCTAATTTATACAACTGGAAGAATTTAGGAATGAATTAGTGAGACAAATATACATATGTGTGTGTATATGTGTGTATACATGTGTGAGTACATATGTATAATGTGTATACTTATATATACAAATGTGCAAACCGTATATAGGGGGTACCAAAAAAATGTATACACATTTTAAGGAAGAAACTGTATTAAAATTGTAATACTCAATATATACCAATAACAAAAATGAATACAAGTCATGTTTGACTTATGCAATTATAAGAGGTGCTCAAAGTGGTTACCATCAGCGTTCAGACATTTCTGATTATGGTGAACTACTGCTTGAGCAATGTAGAACAACATGTCCACTTGTATTGCTGCGCACCATTCCAATTTACCAGGTGTCTCAGCTTATCATAAATGCATGCTTTTGTTAGGCATGTTGGAGGTTCTGCTGCATACGCCTCCATTGTCGTCCTATTTCCACAACACTCTCAAATTTCAAATACCACTTCAAAATGGTCTTGTAGGATGCCGAGATGGCTCAGCAGGTTGAGCACCCATCTTGAAGCCCCAGGGTCTGAGGATCAAATCCCAGCCAGTGCAGCTCAGAACAGGCTGAATTGGGGTGTGCCCCCAGTTGGGTTCTCATCAGGGTGAGCTTCCCATGTGGGAAGCCCCTGCTTCAGCTCCCACCCAGGGCGTGCTTCCATGCAGGCGGTCCCCAACCCGGTTCCTGCACTGTGCAGCCCCGTGGTCACCTGTGGAATGAAACTATGTCAAGAACTAATTTACAACTATGGAGACTGCTTTGGGTTCTCAGCCTTCTTTCTGTCTGTCTGTCTCTGGCTTTCTCTCTGTGTTGAAAACAATAAATCCTAAAAATAAATAAATAAGTATTCAAAATGGTCTTGTGCTCCTCCAATGACAACTGTGCTTCTGTCATTTTCTTTCACTGTTCTGCCTGTGGCATGTTAGCATTCATTTGATTAACGCCATCTTTTGAGTGAATGTCATATTATACATTGCTACTGTGCTTCAATCCAACTTCGAAAAGTCATACATAGATAACATCTCTTAAAATATGTCTAATTTTTGGCACTACCCCATATATACTGATATAGGTGTAAGTATAGGTATAAATATATACATAGAGATACAGATATATATATATATATACACACACACAGTATATATATAGAAAGAGAAACTATTAACAAAAGCATACAAGAAAGGAAAGGTAATTTACTATGTGATTAGTATTTATATTTCATTATTATGAAAACACTGACTATTAATCCAAAGTTACAACATAACCATACCAGGAGGATTAGGAGAAGGTGTGGGTGCATGTTACAAATAGTAAGTAGATAAAGAGGGCTAAGTAGTGGAAGTCAGTATGTAATGGTCTAAAACTGACATATCAAAATGTAGCAAAATAAAAATGTATGTACATCACAGAGGCAAACACCAAAACAATCAGCCAAGAATTGCAGGTGGTTGCCTTTGAGGAGTGTGAGAAGGGATGTGGGAGACGCTACTTTAGTAACAAACCTTAAGGAATTCTTTGACTGTATGTATATATATGTATGTATAACTGGTCACAACAAAAAATGAATAAAGCACTGAGGAAAAGGAAAGATATGCCTCACCTGTTTTACTTCATTTACATGAGAGTACAGACATGACCACCTACCAAATTGAAGTCATTCTTATCACTGAAGGATTTCATCAATTCTCCAGACCAAGAACAAAGTATGTGGTTCTCTACCTTTCTGATCACGTCTCATCAATTATGCTACCAAGATCTTAAGTTACTCAAAGACACATGCCAACTTTTACCAAGAACTGGCATGTAAAAACAGGTATTCTACTGTCATTAGTGTCTTATTGGTCAAGGGCAAATTTTATTGTAAATCCTTATGATAAAAAACGTTGCATCCCCTGGAAGAACCAAGATTCCTCCAAAAGCAGCAGCAGCAGCAACCCAAGAAAGAACTAAAATTCATAGTAAACATCTTAGAAAGTTAATGAGAGGTTAGGCATTATTATGAAACTTTATTATTATGTAACTTTAGGTCATTAAAAGCATGATGAGGGCTGGAGCTTTCGGAAACCCAAAAACGTGAGAAAAATAGTCACCTGATTTGACATCAAACACACTAATGTAATCTATGGAGCCAGCTGCAACGTGGGTGCCGGAGGGATTCCAACTGAGACTCAGGATACGACCTTGAGAGTTGAACATCAAAGAAAGTGACATACACATAAATATACTGCAAACTGTGAGTTCTCCTTCCATAATTATCTACAGGGTTAGTATTCTATAGCCTTAAGCTCTCACTACTGCACTCTTGTAAACAACTGCTTTATAACAGATGAAGAACAACTTTGCCATGGGATCCATAATGAAGTATTATTTTTAAAGATTTATTTTATTGGGAAGCCGGGATGGCTCAGTGGGTTAAGTGCTCACTTTGCAACCCCAGGGACCGAGGCTCGAATCCCGGCCCTGGCTCATGCCAACCCAGATGCTGAACTGGGGAGTGCCCCCATTTTGGTTCTCACCAGGGTGAGACTCTGGCCCAGTTCCTGCCCTGTGTAGCCCCGCACCCACCTGTGGAATAAAACTATGTGGAAAAACCAATAATGTGCAATGATGGAGACTGTTCTGGGCACTCCCCCTTCTGTCTCTGTATCTCTCTCTCTCTCTCTCTGTCAAAAACTATAAAAAAATAAAACTTAAAAAAAAAAAGATTTATTTTATTGTTTTTGACAGAGAGAGAGCGAGAAAAAGAGACAGAAAGATCAAGTCTCAGCTCCAGCTCCGGCCTGTGTAAACCCACATGCTGAACTGGGGCACACCTCCCATGTGGAAGGCCCCCAGTTTGGTTCCCACCCTGTGTGGCCCCACATTCACCTGTGTGGAATAAAACTTATGTCAAAACTAATGATGTGCAACTATGGAGATTGCTATGGGCCCGCCCCCTTCTCTCTGTTTCTCTACCTCTCTCAAACAGTAAAATAAATCTTTAAAAAACATTTAGGGAAAGCTGGGATGGCTCAGCGGGTAAAGCGCTCGCTTTGAAGCCCCGAGGACCGAGGATCGAATCCCGGTCCCGGCCCGTGCGGACCCACGTGCTGAGCTGGGGTGTGCCCCCAGTTCAGTTCTTGCTGGGACCTATGTGGGAGGCTCCCGGCCCAGTTCCTGCCCTGCGCAGCCCTGTGCCCACCTGGGGAGTGAAGCTATGTGGAAAAACTAATGTCAACTATGGAGACTGCTCTGGGCACTCCCCCTTCTCTCTGTCTCTCTCTCTCTCTGTTTCTCTCTGTCAAAAATCAATAAAATGTATCTTTAAAAAAAAATAATAATAATAATAAAAATAAAAAAAAACATTTAAAAAAATAAATAAATAAAAGAATATTCACCATAGCACTGGTTGTAGCAATAAAAAATATCTATCATTAGGAGTTTGGCTAAACAAATTATGGAAATCATAAAATGCAATGCCATGCACACTAGCAAGAGTGACACTGGAAGATCTGTGATATAACAAGTGATAAAACAAGCTGAAAAATAAGTGCAAGCACTCCCATGTATTTGTCTAGAACAGGGGTCTCCAAACTTTTCAGCCCAGGGGCCGCATTAACTATCAAAAAGCAGTTTGGGGGCCGACTACACACTCGAGGTCCAAATAAAAAAGAATCAAAACATAGATGTTGTTTTTAATTATTTATTTCATATTATTTTATTCAGATAAAAAGGTCTCCACGGGCTGGATGAGAGATGCGGCCCACGGGCCATAGTTTGGAGACCTCTGGTTTAGAAGATTAACTCTAAAATGTTGTCTATATAGTGGAATGAAATACTTATTTTCTCTTTCATACTTGGCTAAATGTCTGACATTTTTAACAAGCATTGTATCACCTTTGTAACTGAAAAAGAACATTCCAAAGATATTAAAAACAACCAAAAATAGAAATCTGAGTAGCAATGGATAAATATTATTAATGGACACAGAGAATACATGGGACAGTACTATTTTCTAGATGAGGAATCAGCAAACTATGGCCCTAAGGCCAAATCAGGTTCCATACCTGCTTTTGTCCATTTGTCTAAATGTTATGTATGGTTACTCTTGTGCAACAGAGTTGGCAGAAGCTATTTGGCCTATAAAGACAAAATATTTATACTACTTGGTGTCTTTACAGAAAGTTTGCCAATCCCTGCTCTAGAAGTCAGTGTCAACTGGTCCAGGTAGAGCCCAAGCGGGGATGATTGTTAATAGAACTCTCCTGTTCAATTTGAATGCACTAGCAGGATTAAAACTGCAGCTCCTAAAGATGAAAGTCTAGTTTTAAGACTTCATACACACTTGTTAAAACACCACAAGAATAAGTGAGAACTAAAAGATTGACTTACATAGAAACACAAGCTTTCCTATTTTGTATTTCTAGTTTTCTATATTATTACTCAACCAGGCAATCACACTATGCTACACAATGGAGAAAGCCTGAGCTAGGGATGGCTTCCAGCACATACCCTGTACTCAGATAAAGTTAGCATGGAGATAAAATATAGCCTAGACCTATGGGAAAATATCCCATCTCTAGTGGCACAAAAACATAACTTCTTGTTAAAGGTATTCACTGCCCCACCAAAAATGACCCTTACTTTTCTGTCGATCAAAATTTCTTTCAAATTGGATTTTGTCTGGGATGATTTGAAATAGTTTTATAGATCCATCTTCACAGCCAACCTATTAAGGGAAAAGAAGTAGAAAATAGAGAAGATAAGCATTTTATATTTTTTAACTAAATATATATACTTATAAATACATACATTTCTTCCCTAAAGCAATCACTTGCTCTGAAAGAGAAAAATAGTTGGTGAGAGAAAAAAAAGTGCTGGTACCAAGAAACTGATATTTAGTATATTCTTGGCAGCCTTTATGTCCTAACCAGAAAGCAGGCTAATTAGTGGCCTAATTCCTACACAGGACATAGAATAGAATTCCACAGTGTACTTTTTTTTTTATTTTGTTTTTTAAAGCTTCTGTTTTTGACAGAGACAGAGAGAGACAGAGACAGAGAGAAGGGGGAGGGCCCAGAGCAGTCTCCATAGTTGTACAACATCAGTTTTTTCAACATGGTTTTACTCCTCACAGGTGGGTGAGAGACGCGCAGGGTGGGAACTGGGCCGGGAACCTCCCACATTGGAGGCACACCCCCTCAAGCCAGGGGCCAAACAGGGGGGCGAGAACCAAACTGGGGGCCTCCTGCATGGGAAGCACACCCCAGTTCAGCATATGGGTCCACATGGGCCAGGGTTGGAATACAATCCTTGGTTCCTGGGGCTGCAAAGCAAGCTCTTAACCCGCCTGAACCATCCCAGCTTCCCCACAGTGCATTTTGCTAGAGACCCATGGCCTAAATAAAAGACCTATTAACCATATAACCTACATGGAGACTTGTCAAGATAGTGTACAAATAGGTGCAAATCAAAGAGAATCATAGACTTATCACAGAAAATTAAATCTCTGAAAGCACTCATTCTAATGTAATGATGGGTGGTGGTTGGGGGGGAGTAGTTGTCTTTGTGCTCAAACAATTTTTGAGAAACACTGTGGTGAAACATAGTTCCACAAGATAACTGGTGGAAGAACCTCTCAGAAATTTTAATATACACATTAGTGCACTGTGAATCTACAAAAGTACTCAATATAGCGTATCCTGAAATGAAATTTATAATAAAACAAAAAAACACAACAAAACAAAAAGTCTGTACCTTCCAATTCCAAAGAACAGTGTTTGGGAAATACTCAACCAAACAACCCTCTCCTTTCATAAATGAATAAAGGTCCAAAGTAGCAGCAGAAAGGACAGGTGGGGATGCTGGGATGGCTTAGCAGGTTGAGCACTCACTTTGTAGCCCCAGGGTACAAGGATCAAGTCCCGGCCCAGGCAGGTGAGGACCCATATGCTGAACTGGGGTGTGTCCCCAGTTCAGTTCTTGCTGGGGCCTATGTGAGAGACCCTGGCCCAGTTCCTTCCCTGTGCAGCCCTGTGCCCACCTATGGAGTGAAACTATATCAAAAACTAATAATGAACAACTATGTAGACTGCTCTGGGCCCTCCCACTTCTCTACGTTTCTTTCTGTCTGTCTCTGTCAAAAAAACCCAATAAAAAGAAATCTTTAAAAAAGAAAGAAAATTTTTTAATCCTTACTATCAACTCTAATCTTATATTGGGGTTGCTGGAATTCAGCTCACATTGGAGTTGCTATATGCCATGACATAACTACCGTCCTATGAACACAGGGAAGTTTAAGTGGGTGCAAGAGAAAGCTTGGTTTAAATTACTAATGGTTGGGGAAACCGGGATGGCTCAGTGGGTTAAGCGTTCACTTTGCAGCGCTGGGGACTGAGGATCGAATCCCGGCCCCAGCCCATGTGGAACCATGTGCTAAGCTGGGAGCTCCCCCAGTTCAGTTCTCTCTCTGTCTCTGTCTCTGTCTCTCTCTCTGTCAAAAATAAATAAATAAATAAAAATATATTTAAATTACTAATGATTGCATACTGACCAAAAGTTGAGAGCCACTGGGGTTGGCAGCCATGCTCCAAATGGGTCCTCCAAAGGCATCCATTGCATACTTGATGTTTAATGCCTGCAAATCATACTCGATAATCTCTCCATTGAGTCCAGCACTAAAGAGTCGCTGTCCTTTTCCCCAGCACAAAGCTTCTGTAGCTCGAGACTCATGACCTGGAAAAAACTATAAACACCGTAACTTCTCAACCTATCATGAATTCATCAGCTACCCGCAGTGAGTGGTCATAGGCAACATGGTGAAAATTAAAATACTTCCCTAGAAATAACTAGTGTGGTTTTGTGATATTAGATCATGTCTATTGACATTTTCATTATTTTCAGGTTCTCATTTTAGTTATTTATACAGTTGGTTTTGTTTCTTTTACTAGACTTGTTCTGAAAATCAGTAGAATAAAGTTTGTATCCAATTGTATTTGATGTATCTAATTTTTAAATCAATGCAATATCTTGATTGGGTGATGGTTTCAAAGGTATTATCTATGTCAAAAGTTATCAATGTGTATTATTTTAATATATGATGCTTATTGTATGTCAATTTTACCTGTAATAAGCTGTTTAAAAAATAAAATATAAACTAATGCAGCTCACTCCAGGTTTCCATTCAAGTCTCAGATTTCCAAGTGCTCTCTTAGTATTCAAGTTTCATACCTATCAAGGCATTTTATTCTTTTATCTGCTTGACACAAAGGAGACTGAGTAGGTATAATTTTTTCTATTTGGACTTGAAAAAGCCAAAGTACTTGTGAGTTAAGTGGCTTGCCCAAAATGCCAAAGTCAATGACATGAAGAAAATGTAGGTCTTACTACTCCTAATCCCTATTCTTTTCATTCCAACAGATATAATTTTTTCTTGTTCTGAAAGTGATTAACAAATCTAAGCAACACTGAATAGTAGAGAATCTGGAGAAGGTAGAAGATAATACTGAATTCATCAGTTTTTTTAAAGATTTATTTTATTGTTTTTGACAGAAACAGAGACAGAGAGGGAGGGGAGGGCCCAGAGCAGTCTCCATAGTACTATGTCATCAGTTTTAGACATGGTTTTGTTCCACATACGTTAGGTGGGCAGGGACCACACAGGATGGAAACTGGGTAAGGGCCTCCTGCATGGAAGGCACGCCCCCTCTAGCCCTGGGCTGAACGGGGGAAGGGAGGGGGGCTAGGAATTGAACTGGGGGCCTCCTGCATGGAAGCACACCTCAGTTCAGCATATGGGCCCGCATGGGCTGGGGCTGAGATTCAATCTTTGGTCCCCAGGGCTGCAAAGCAAGCGCTTAACCTGCTGAGCCATCCCGGCTTCCCTGAATTAATCAATTATTGAAAAAACAATTGAGAAAAGAAAATTATAGACACTAAGTGAGGAATAATTGATTTATTAATTCAACAAATATTAATTCAGCATTGGCTTTGTACTAGACATTTGCTAAATGCTGGGTATATAGTCATGAACATACTGACATGGCCCGTTTTTATAAAATTTGAAGGTCAGTGAGAAAAATATGACATTAAACAAACTATTATATAGTTAGTTGTTATAAATGACAGAAAAAATACAAATGCAACAAGCATGTACCACAACCTGTTTTTCATACTACATAGTGTGACCCAGTTGTGGCTGTAATTTTTAAACTTCTGTTAGTTCTTCACAAGTTAGCTCAATATGTCGTTCCTTTCCAAGATTCCTAAACCCACCTCATCAGAATAAAGCCTCTCTCTACTAAGATTCTATGCCTATTGCTTAGCTTTATATGTAAGTGTTTGCAAATTGTATACTTATTTTTTCCCTAATGGATTCTGAACCCCTTGAAAGTAGGGTCCCTGACATTTGTCTTAATGCCTAATACTTGCCACTCATTCATTTAGAAACATTTACAGAGTGCTTACGTTCCAAGTACTAGGCTGCTGGGCACTGAATTCATATTCACTTATCCATCTATTCATTTATATTGGGATGTCCTTGGCATGTAAGACACTCAATAAATGTGAATTCAATTAAATGTTGCACCTGAAATCAGCAATCAGCACTTTGCATACATCCAAATGGTATTTTGTCTGATTTAAAATCTCCTTTACTTCCAAATATAGGCATGTAAGTCTACATCCTCTCAGACGGGTGAACTTAGGAACCCATCTTCCTGCTATCACATCACCAAAAAGTTTTTTTTAAGATTTTATTGTTTTTGACAGAGACAGAGACAGAGAAACAGAGAGAGAAGGGGGAGGGCCCAGAGCAGTCTCCATAGTTGTAAGTCATTAGTTTTTTGACATGATTTTGTTCCACACAGATAGGCAGGGGGCGTTATGCAGGAACAGGAACAGGGCCCTGTTCTCCGGGGCTTCCCGCATAAGAGGCATGCCCCATCAAGCCAGGGCCCGACTGGGGGCCTCCCACGTGGGAAGCTCGCCCTGGCAAGAGCCGAATTGGGGGCCTCCCGCATGGGAAGCACAACCCAGTTCAGCATATGGGTCCACATAGGCCGGGGCCGGAATTCAATCCTCGGTCCCCGGGGCTGCAAAGCAAGCACTTAATGTCAGCGGGTTAATGTCAGTGGGTTAAGTGCTCGCTTTGCAGCCCTGGGGACCGAGGATCAAATCCTAGCCCCGGCCAGTGCAGGCCCATATGCTAAACTGGTGTGCTTCCCATGCGGGAGGCCCCCAGTTCGGTTTCCACCCCCAGGCTCAAGGAGGCATGCCTCCCATGCAGGAGGCTCCCAGCCCAGTTCCTGCCCTGTGCAGCACCCACTCACCTGTGTGGACCGAAACCATGTCTTAAGCTAATAACGTACAACTATGGAGACTGCTCTGGGTCTGCCCCTTTCTCTGTCTCTCTTTGTCTGTCAAAAACAGTAAAATAAATCTTTAAAATGAATGAATGAATAAATGAATGAATGAATAAATAAATGTTTCAGGATGCAGGGATAGCTCAGTGGTTGAATGCTTGCCTCACCATCGTGAGGTCTGGGGTTCAATTCCTGACCCCTGTCCACGCAAACCTATATGGTGAACTGTGTGACGCAACTGGTAACTACCTGGATGGCTTGGTGGCAAAGGTTCCTGCCTCCCATGTGGGAGGCTCCAGTTCAGTTCCTACCCCGCATCCACCTGTATGGAATGAAACCACATCACAACTAATGATGTAGAACTATGGAGACTGCTCTGGGCCCTCCTCCCTTCTCTCTCTCTCAAACAATAAATTAAAAAATTTTTTTTCATTAAATATTCTGAATTTAAAATGAAAATGGTACTGACATTCCCAGACAAAATGTTACCTTACCAAAGATGCAATGGTGTGACAAATTATATAAAGCAGTGGTCACAACAACTTTCCTTCTTGTTGTGCCCAAAGAATCAGTAAACCTCAGTTTCCAAATGATAATGAGCCACCACAATTCCTAAGTAGGACCTTTCTAACCAACATTACACAAATGAAAATTCTGAGCTTTCCTCTCACCAGTCAGACAAGGAATTGAATGATACCAAAGTTAAGTAGTTTAAAACAACTCCAGGGAGGGTAAGGAGAGTCAATTTCTTTTGATCCCTTTGACTATAAAAAACATACAAGTTTTGTCAAATTGAACTTAAGAAGAAAATTAACATTAGGAACACCAAATCAGGCTCCCAAATGACTTACTTTCTCCTGAAAGTAGTTTGCTGACAAGTTATAAATTTCCACAGTGCCATCTGTTCTTGAAACAGCCAATCTGTTCGATTGGCTATTGTAAGCCACACAACGGATCCCTGATGGTACATAATTAAAAAAACGAACTCGATGGACAGTAAATTCACCCATTCCTAGAGGAGAAAAAAAAGTCACTGTTAAATGTTAACTGCAGTATGTCATATGCATTGTTCCTTAGTATCACTGTTCTGGATGGAGGATTCCAAGTATATCTCGCGGGGGTTCATTTCTAAGTAACTAATGATGCTTTCATGCCCCACACAAGAATCTATCAATCTCTAGAAGCTCATGATTCTTCTGCAAAAAAATTAAGATCAACACGTAAAGCATCACCTAGACTTCTAACAATCTTGACAAATGCTTTAAGGAAGCTGTGTGGGGAAGAGAATTTAAAATTGTATCTTACAGATTAGAGCAATAGTCTGAACATAACCTCATTCCATCTAATGGGAGTGTGCACTTGAATGGAGACACATGGAGCTGACCAGTTGTATTCCAGGCAGAACTAAGGTCCTCCTTTCTATTTTGTGTGTGAGGTTTGATCGGTGAAGAGGAGGGTAAACATCACGACCACTTTCTAAAGAGGCAAAAAATACTGACAGGTTAAATCAGTCTCTCAAAGTTAAGATCTGCGTAACTCGTGTATCAAAATTACCTCGGAAAAAAATGCAAGATTTCAGGTCCTACTCCATAGCTCCCAAAAATCCAATCTTTTGGGGGTAAGTGGGGTAAAACACTAGGAATCTTCATTGTAGCAAGCACCTCTCCCTACTGCAAGCTAAGTTTTCAAATCACAAACTATGGTAGTGTCGGTGGGGCTGATGGGGCAGAAAGAACCCAGAGCTCCTGACAGAGAAAGCGACAGAACTTAAGTCTGTCAACTACCCCACTTCCCTCGTCTCGGTGCAGCCAACAAACGCACTCCATAAGCGTAGCGACCGGGTGTGGTTGGCCCCTCACTCGTCTCCCTTTAAGGTAAGGAACCCGCGGGCAGTATGGGTGCGTACGGCTCGGCCCGGACAAGGAGTCTGAAGCACGCGCGAGATCTCCGCCACTCCTTCTCTCCGAGGATCTACGAGTAATCTCCACCCGACTTCGGCACGAGGCAACCGGGGCGCTCAATGGGGCGTGGGCCCAGGGCAGCCCGCACACCCTCGAGCCTATCTCACAGCCGTTCCTCACACCCGTTCCCCAACTCACCCGCGGATGGGCGAGCGCCTCTTTCCGCCCCGGCCCCACGTGCGCGCGCGCTCTACCCCGGAAGTGCTCGTGGCGTAAGGCCGGAAGTGCGCAGGCAGTGTTCGCGGCGGCGGCGACGGCGGCGGGAGGTTCGGTTGTCGCTCGTTGGCCGCGCGGCGCCGCGCTCGGCGGCCGCCTTTGCAGGTCAGGCCGCGGGCGGGGGATGCGGGAGGCCGCGGGGAGCGAGGGCAGAGCTGGGGATGGGGGCGAGGGCATGAAGGAGCGGGAAGCTAGGGATTGGGGCCGGGCGGGGCGCGCGGCTCGGGGAGAAGAATGGCGAGCCGAGGGGCGGGGAGCAACGGGCGGGGGAGGGGAGGGAAAGCCCGGAAGGGGGGGTGCGGGGAGGGCTGTGCGGAGGTGGGGGCGAACCGGGGTTGGGGGGTGGGGCCGGGTGGCAAGCCCGGGAATTGTGGGGGAACGGAGCAGTGTGGAGATGGAAGGCGGAGGAAAGGGAGCGAGCGGGGCGGAGCGGAGCGGAGAAGGGCGGAAAGGGTGGCCGAGCGCGGGCGGAGGACGGAGAAGGGGGCGGTGCGGGCCGTATCCTAGAGGTATGTGCGAAAAGGGGCCTTTCCCCTGGTGGGTAGGGATCCGAGTACCCGAGGCTTGCGGGAGCGCCGAAGAACTGGAACCTAAGAAGTAGCGGGAATGCCAGAAAGGGGACCTGGGGGGTGAGGAGGAGGGTGCCGGGTTAGGACTGTGAGGTTTGTTCGAGAGGGGCATTTTAAGAGTGTGTGGGGGGCTGCTGGGAGAGATAATTTTGGAGGATGATTGGAAGGAAGAGTCTGGAGAGTGATCCAGGTTCTTTTGTGGGCAGAGTGAGAGACGAGCGAAGAGTGGGGTGGGGTCCTGGAGGATCTAACGAAGTATTTCATTATTTAGGGGGAACAGAGCACGATTCGGAGGATGATAGTGATAGAGGGAGAACGTTTAAATAGTGTCTTTGGAGGAAGGGTTAACGGTTTGGAAAATCACTCCATGTGGAGGTGTGGAGTAAGTGTATAGAGAATAATTTCGTTGGGAGGTAGGAGAAAGGGTGAAGCAGCTTGTTAGGGGGTCCCAGCGAAGGTCTGGGGTTTAATTTGGAGGGGATTGGGGTAGAGAGGGGAGGCGGATTGTGAGGTCCCAGAAAGTGGGTAGGACTAGAAATAGGAAGTTGTTTGTATCTCAAACTGAAGGGATGGGAGGGGGCAGGGGAGAGGGTGAAGAAGATGGGGGCTGGTGGGAACAGAATCCAGGAAAGGGGGAGATCTCAAGCAGGCCTAGAAAGGAAAGGGATTTGGGGAAGATAAGGGTGCCATTGCAGTAAGAAGAGGAAGCCTTGAGATGGGGTAGCAGAGTAGCAGAAGATGGAGAAAACTGGAGTAACTCAGATCGACTGAAGCCATCTTTTCCACCCATTGTCTGCAAATACCAGATTCCCTCCATCATGGGAATCCTAAAATGTAATGGAAAAGTACCATATGTATGCATAGTATCCACACACGTTTTTGAACACACTCCTCGATAATGAAAAGTTCGGAAGCATTCATTTCCACCTACCCGCCAGAGCCCCATTTTGGAGGGAAGCAAGATTCTCCTTTAGAAACAGGATTTTAGCATTTGATATAAGCCTGTCAAGAGACAAGATCCTCTGAAACTTAGACCATCCCCTTCAGTCACAAAACCACAATACCACTAATAAAAATAATTATTCATTTGTATGTAGACATTACCGAATTTGTTCATTTGGTGGAAAGGCACACAGAAAAATAGTCATGTTTAGAGGAAAATAACCTTCCAGAACTTAATCCTGAAGCTGTTTTGTGAACTCTAGACTGCCATGTTTGAATTGTTCTCCCAATATGTAAACCTGATTTTATTCTGATGACCCACTGAGTCTGTAGAATGTTTTACTCCACCATAAACATTAAAATAATACAGTGCAATATTAAGACATTCTATTGGACATACACTAAGAAAAAGACATGTTCCTCCAAGTAATCAATAGCTTGATCCTAAAGGTTACCATGTGTTAGGTAGGCAGTATGCTGAGGACTTTCATAACTTCATTTGATTCTCACAACAGCCCTTTGAAATAGGTTATTTTTTATTAATTTATTGGTGGGGAACTTGAAGTTAAATTAACCCCCCTCACACAAATGATTAGTGGCATAACCAGAATCCATATCTGACAACTTGAATTCTGGTATCCTTAAACATAGTAGTCCTGGAACCAAATAAGAACTTAATAAATTGTACCTGTTGGCCTAGCAATTTAAGTAAGAATTGTAAAGTTAAAGCCTTTATTCCCTTAAAGAAAAACTTAAAATACAAGAAAGGTTCTGATGAAAACAATTTATAGAATATTATTTAGCTCTAGTAAAATTATTTATAGTTAGTTATATTAAACCATTGAGTCAAAACCCCTTGTTTCAGTAAAGGCTTGTGTGTTCTGTTTAATTGGATATATATCACACTATTGGATATATATGCCACATTTTATTTTGGGGGCAGTTACCATTAAGATCATTGCT
>PVKE010038910.1:0-15243 GCA_004027555.1 Craseonycteris thonglongyai
GAACTATAAAATGATTGACTAGTTCAGTCACTGAGGCAACGATCTTGAGAACTCGCAAGCTTGTCCACCTCCACAGTCATTCAGTTAGTAAGGGAAAGTTCATTTATTAATAATATGAGTGAGGCTCTTAAAAAGCATGTGCTTGTCAGACAATATTAATCAGGGTGGGGTTTCTGGATGCTACGTATCCAGGTGCATTGATGTAGGAATTCTTGCTCTGGCCCAGAGGCAATATACTCATTCATTGAATAATAGGAACATTAGGCAATACACATGAGAAATTCTTGAATTGCCTTGATGTCTCAGAAAGTCGGAAAAGAGCTGACTAGACTTAATTCTGGCAGCAAAAGGAACTGTGATCCACCCAAGGGCCCGGATGGCAAGTCTTAAAGGCTTTTCTCTTTTTACCTTGCCCCATAAGCCAGCAATTGTATGTGAACCTTCTATAATCGTGGAAAAGCTGCTAAGAAATTGGAAGCCTTAGACAATAGGGACTGGGGGAGGTATTGATACTGGGAGGAAACCTAAGACTAGGGAAGCTTTGAACATGGGGCTCCACGTTGAGAGAAGTGGACCAGGGCTGAGGTTTGAGGCAGGAGGAGGTTGTCATAGAAATATTCTCCTGAGATCACAGACTTAGCTTAGACAGTTGAATTGATTTCCTCCCCCCCCCCCATAACCTGCTATGCATTTTCATAGGAGACCAGTGCAAAGTAGTCAGCACTCTTTTTATTTTACTTTACTTTATTTTATTTTATTGTTTGAGAGAAAGAGAAAGGGGGAGGGCCCAGGGAAGTCCCTGGAGTTACACATCATTAGTGACAGTTTCTTTCCACACAGGTGGACGGGGGTGCTGTGTAGGATGGGAACTGAACTGGGGGCAGTGCAGCATATGCGTTTGCACGGGCAAGGTCCTGGAGTCAACCTCCAGACCTTGAAGTCACAAGGCAAGTGCTTAACCTGTTGAGCTATCCCGGCCTCCCTCTTAAGTCTGATCCTAAATATTTGGCATCCCTCAGCCAGTTGTGACATGTATCCTGTGTCTCAGGAGAATGCTCCCAAGTCAATGGACCCTTCCCTATCCAAGTTTATCCTCTGAACTCTTAATCAATCACTCTCAGAATCTGGACCCAAGCAATCTCCTCCCAGAATATACTGGTTAGGTCTTGAAAGTGTATATGTAAATCTTTTCTCCCTTGTCAGCCCCAGTACATAGCCCTCTGGGTTTTGAAGCGACTGAACCCTAGTTTGAGCCATAGTGAGTGGCTAGGAGAAGAGATGGGGTGGTTACCGAGAGGGACACATGTTACTTTGCAGAGAGGACTGTGTACGCTTTTCCAGCAAAGCAGTGGGAGGAAGGCAAGGGCACCATGCTGACTTTGAATAAGGAGTGGGCTAACTCTGCAAGGTCAGGCACATCAAAGGATTCTTGAGAGTCAAAATCTTCAGGGCCAATGACCCAGATGTTCTTATCACCTGGTTTAAATTCTTGAGTTTATAATTATAGTACTTAAAAAAATAAAAAGCTAATTGGTCACTTTTGGATGATGACAGTAAATCAATTCATTATCTTAAAAATTTTAAATAAAGGGAAAGAGTAAGCATTTATTCTGTCCTCCTAAATGAACTTCTAGCATTGAGTAACCAAATAGTAAATAAAGAAACACTTCTTTATGAAAAATTTTTCAACTAATAAACTAAAAGTTATAGACTTGCAATTTTACCATACTGCTATAGCTAATTAATTAATGGATCTAGGCAATAAGTGTTGATGGTTGCTGATACCACAGAGAGACAACCACGCATTATATGCTTTCTGATGAAAAACAGCCTACCATCATCTTACCAAAGAGAGCAAACTTGAATCTTATCAAACCTCTAGATCAGCAGTGTTCAATCTTTTGGCTTCCCTGGGCCATGTTGGAAGAATTGTCATGGGTCACACATAAAATACACTAACACTAGTGGTAGTTGATGAGCTAAAAAAAAAAAATGGTTGCCAAAAAAATCTTATAATGTTTTAAGAATTTGTGTTGGGCCCCATTCAAAGCCATCCTGGGCCGCAGGTTGGACATTCCAGTTCTAGATCCAGCTGCTATTCTTTAAGAAATACAGGGGACGAAGGAACATGCTAAAGCCGACCATGGGTATGCAGTCTGCAGACTCCAGACAGTAGGAAACTTTACAGGTCAAAAGGCATGGGTTGTTTAACAGATGAATTATAAGGAAAAGAAAGAGGCAAAGGGGACACTGTAGGATAAAAGAAAGTTAAAAGACTTGGAGTAACAAAGCTTTTTAAATAGGCAAGGTTAAATGTTATAAGGATGCTTACTTGGGTGAAAAAACACACACATATTAAAAATGTAAGAATGTGAGTACCATAAATGTCAAGATATAGATACTTTTGAGGGAGAGGCCTCTGCAGTTGGGTCAGGGCACATGGAGGACTCCTGGGTAGCTGGCAAAATTCCATTTTTCAATCTTGGTAGAGGGTACAAGAATATTGGTTTTAATAATACTTCATTAGGTCATCAATTTTGCTTATGTAGTTTCCTGTATCATTTTTATTTTACAATATGATGACTAAACATTTGAAAGAAATAATAACAATCAAGCAATGTATAGGATACAAATCTGCACCCACAGGGAAATTTATAGTCTTAAGTGTTTACATTAGAAGAGAAATTAGGTAATAATTAGTAACTTAAGTTAGAAAAAGATAAGATGAAGCTAAGAAAAGTTGAATGAGGGAATTTATGAAATAGGAACTAAAATTAATGTAATTAAAAACTAGGAAAAGCAGTAAAAAGCCTAAGCTGAGTCATTGGAAAAAATTATAAAAATTAAAAAATCTCTGGAAAAATTGATCAAGAGAAAGGAAGACATGACTTATATAAATAATAACGTAGCCTAGAAGAGAATATAATTTTAAAAAACTTCATGCTAATAAAACTTGAAAAACTTATGTGAGTGGGAAAAATTCCTGGACTCAACATTGTAAAAACTTACCAAAACTGGTCCAAGAAAAAAATAGAAAATATGAATGTTCCAAGAACCATTTAAGGAATTAGGCATTTAAAGATTTTCCTTAAAAAGAAAAAAAAAGATCCACATTTAGACTGTTTTATAGGCATTCTGTCATCACTTTTGCTTAACATTTTTTCAGAGGACCCAGCCAGCAAGTAAGACAAGAATTGTAAATGAAATTTATAAGATCTGGAAAGGAAGAAATGCAACTATTTTCAGTTGATGTACTTATCAATATAGAAAACTAAAATAATCTATGGGCAAGTTATTAAAATTGATAAAAGATTTATAAAGTTTGTTCAATAAAAGATCAGTATGTAAGTGCCTGTTGTGTGTCTATACAGTGGCACATTCAGCTTGAAAAGGCATTGATTTTGAAGAGTGCCCAATTAATAGCACCTTTCTTCCTAATCTGGGTTCTGAACCAGAAAAAAAGAGTAGGCAGATAGAGGCTAATCAATAACATTGCTTTTTTGAGAATGTAACTTATATTTATGCATGTGAGAAATTCATAATTCTGGATTCCAGAATTAGACAGCCTTGTCCAATGAGTCATTAGTAGCATAGGAACGCTAAAGGCCTCTTCCGTAGGGGAAGGGTCTTTTCTGTTATGCTTTCTGCATGGCTTTGGGTAATCAAGACCACATGTTCTCATAGACAGAGCAGCTCCCAAGAGGAAGGGACGAAGAAGCGGCCTGGGCAAGAAAGTCAAGTTTATTCTTCCAAACCATTAATCAGATTATGTTGCTGCTTCTCCCTGAGGGCCAGCATGAGTGAGGGCTGCAGACAGGCCAGGATTGTTTCACAGGTGACGGTCCCTCCTGGAAGAAAACATTCGGAGTAGGAAAGGAATTCCTTCCTCCTCCCCTCAAGAAGAATTTATGATATTTCCCACCCTCAAAAAATGTTCAGCCCCTAGGCATAGATTTAACAAAAGATATGTAAGTTTTTTATGGGTAGAATTATAAAAATTTATTGAAAGACATTGAAAAGACCTATATGAATGGAGGGACATATCACTGTCACAGACAGGAGGATTTGACATTGTAAAGTCGTTGACTTTCCCAAAATCAATGCACAGATTCAGTGTTATTCTAATAAAATTCTAAACAGGGGATTTGATTAACTATTTCTAAATTTGTTTAGCTATGTCTAAAATTAATATGGATGAACAAAAAGAGCACATATAGCCAATACCCTCCTGAAGAAAAATGTCAGGGGAGGGGGACTTGCATTACCAGATCAAATCTAATTACACCGTCTAATAATTAAGATGTTGTGATTTAGGTACAAGGATAGGAAAACAGCCCAATGGAACAGAACAGAGAGACCAGAGACAAACTCATGCATATCTCATAAAAACTATATGAAAACTATATGAAAAGCAGACATTGATCAATTAGGAAAAGATGAACCATTTAAGAGATAACATTGAAACAACTGGTTATCCATGTGGAAAAAAATTGGATTCTACCACACATACACAAATTCTATGAGTGCAGAACTTTAATTGAAAAGGGAAAACTGTAAAATTTTTATAGAAAAATGTCTTTTGGCTTTGGGAGTTGGAAAGAATTTCTTAAATAAGATTCAAAGGGGGCAAACTTTATAAAAATCATGTTGATAAATTTGACTGCGATATAATAAAAATACCTTTTCTTCAAAAGAAATTACAAGCCATCAATTATAAACAAATAGTTGTAACAAACTAACCAACAAAGAATTGATATCTAGCTTATAAAAAGAACTTCTGTGAGTTAATAAGAAAAAGACACCTCATTAGAAAAAAAAATGAGCAGAAGACGTGAACAAACATTTCACAGAAAAGAAACAGGAGCAGTCTACAAATATGAAAAGATGTTCAACCTCATAAGAAATGTCTGAATTAGGGAGCATGTCATATCACCCAGGTTTGCAAAATAGATAAATATTACTTTAAGGATACGAAACAATGGAAACATCCAGACACTGCTCATTGGAGTCTTCATTGATGCAACCACATTGGAACACCATTTGGCACTCCTTGTTCCTTGGGATAGTTGAAGATGTGAATATCCTGTGATGTAGGAATTCCAGACCCAAGTATATTTTCTAGAGAGCTTGCGTAGGTACACCAGGAACCATGGGCAAGATTATGATTGGAGAATTACGTGTAACAGCAAAACCTGGAAACCATGCAAATTCATCAACCCTAGAATGGATAAACGAGTGCATTTGTGTAAATACTATACCAAAGTAAAAATAAACCAACAGCAACCATATGCACCAACATGGATGAATCTCATGTTGAGTAAAAAAGAAAAAGTCATAAAAGAACACACATAGTGTGATTCAGTTTGCATAAAGATAAAAAAGCAAAACAAAAAGGTATATGTAGATAAATGGTAAAAATATAAAGGGAAGCAAGGGGGCAATTCACAGCAAACTCAGGACTGGTCACCGCGTGAGTGGAGGTAGAGGGAGAGGCTCACTTGGATTTTCAAAGACACTGATAATGTCCAATTTTGGATGAAGTGGTGGGTTCATGTGTACTTATTTAATAAATATTCCTTCTATAGTACACATAAATTATACACACTCCTTTATAGTACAATATACTTTATTTAAAGAACAAAAAAGCATGCTCTAAAATGAAATACTAAAGAATTCAGAATAAATTTCAGCAATTTACTTGGCATCTTAGGTGAAATGGCAAGGATTTATGGCTTCTATGGCAAAGGAGCAGAAAATTCGAAGGAAACAACAGGCTGAGAAGACAGAATGTTGAGATGTGAAGACAAGAGTATAGGATAAATTTGGAAGAGGAGAGAGAATTTTAAAATGATGAAAAATTAATGTGCAATAGCTTAAAGTCCATATTTGAAGCAATGAGGAGATAATGTTATCATTTGAAAAACGAAATCAGTAATGTGAAGAACTATCTTTTGGTTTCCCTGGGCCACATTGGAAAAAGAATTGTCTTGGGTCACACATAAAATACACTAACACTAATGATAGCTGGTGACCTAAAAAAAAAAAAGAAAGAAAGAAAAAATTTGCAAAAAATTCTCATACCGTTTTAAGAAAATTTACCAGTTTGTGTTGGGTCACAGTCAAAGCCATGTTGGGCTGCAGGTGGGCCGTGGGCTGGACAAGCTTGCTTAAGGTCTTCCAAAAGGTGGATAAAAGAGACAAAGAGATGTGAGAAGATAATAGATGGATGAGGTTTCCTGTTGGAGCTGGATTTGGTGCTGGGTATTATTACAGGTGTTGGAGAAGTATCTCCTTAGAGAGACACAGCCCAAAAACAAAGCAAATATGAAAAGTATATACATTTGAAGGTGTTGAGGTCTACTGTGAAAGATAATGCAGGAAAGGGAGCGGTGTAAAGGCTACTGGGCAAGTATTGGCAGTCACAGTAAGATGATCAGCAAAGGCTTTATTTCCTTAAGCATGTGACATTTAAGCAAGGCTTGAATGTGGTACAGGGTCAAGAAAAAAGTCATCACTCTACACACGTAAGCACAGGGACAGTTAAGGGGAAAAGAGGCCCAATTTAGGTAAGAAGAAGTAGCTCATTTCATTTTAAATTTCCAAGCCCAGAGAATATTTGTCTTAGGGGACCTAAAAGAATACGGTACGTATAAAATCACTAACCTCTCTGTGCCTCAGTTTCCTCATCAGTAAAGTGGGGATGCTCATCATACCTAGATATGAGAAATGATATGAGAATTAAATGTGCTAACTTATGAGAGGTGTTTAGAACACAGCCTGGAACGTGGTAAACAATAAATGTCAGCTGTTGTGTATTCTGTCCTGGGCCCAGTTGTACACATACTTTTTATTCATTTATTTTTAATCTTGGGCTCAGATTGAGACATAGAAGTCACTTTCCTCCTAATGCTTGGAGGGATAGATGATATGTTAGATGACAAGGTCAAGATAAAAAAAACATTCCAATAGACTAGATGAAGCCTTAAAGCTGTGAGGATAAAAATTTTAGAGACATAGGTGAAGATCAGTTCCATGCTTCAAAAAAATCAGCAAAGTCCAAGGTGAGGTGAAGCTGACTTCACAGCCAGTCATTGCAGGAGAAAAACCCAGATAAATCAAAGGATTCTCTTATTGTGCCATTTTTGTTTTAAGAACACAGGATAAAGGTAGGTAGACTAAACATCTTATTTTAAATGAGACAGAAAAAATTGGTACAATCCGGTGTCAAACGGGACGGATGGTCAGCCTACTGACACTTTGAATTTAGTCCAGTGAGACTAGGCTGAACATATGTACCATTTGAAATAGGACAGTATCATTGTGTCCTGACCTGTTTAAAGCAGTACATCTGGACAGAGTAGATAATGGAGATAATGGTTCCAGCATCTTCTGTCTTCAGCATATCACACCCAGAGGATTTTAATCTTGTGGGGAGATCCCACCAGACATGTAAGACATCGCTGAGCGGGAGCATGTCTAGGGGGCTGCCTGAATGGGGAAGAACTGATAGCCCCATGGCATGTGGGCCATTGCAGGAAACCCGGACTGTTGAGCCAGGAGAAGAGGAGACTCAGAGGAGGCCCTACAACCCGTCTTAGCATATTTGAATGTCTGCCATGGAAAGAAGGATGTGATTTATACTTTGGGGCTTCGCAGTGTAGAACAGGTCTGATGGTTCGAGTTACAGTGAAGCAATTTGGGGTGGAATATGGAGAGGCCCTAATAAATTAGAGCCCTGAACTACATGCACCTTGATGTTGCAAAGCCCCTGCACAGAGGGGAGATGACCCCCAGCTGGGAGGGCCGGGTGACTGAGGGAATTCCTGATAGAGGACCTTCAGGCCACTGCTGACTCTGAGATTTGCCATTCTGTGAACAGGGTCTAGTAGATTTGGGAGAATTATCTTTGCAGAACATTTCGTGAGTTGATGTCTGGAAGGAAATGCATGGGGGCATTTGGGAGTTGGTCTGTGGGTTCCCAGGAAGATGGCATGAAAAAGGCCCCTGCCCGCTTTCAACCCCCAGCCCACTTTGTCTGTTGCCTGTCTCTTTTCCCACCATGGAGAATGCCTTGGAGACAAAGCCTCTTTTTGGAAAAGCATAGCATAAAGGAGAAATGAAGCAAGTGTCGCTGTAAAAAGGGAGCACTTGCTTGGAGAATTAATTTTATTCTTCTTGTTATTTTCTAAGCAGCTTGGCAGCAGACCATTTGGAGAATGTTTCTAAGTGTTATAGGTGCAGATGTTTTGGAAATCTAAGCAGGTTGTCTGAGCTGCTTTTTAAAGTGAAGAATTGATTTCAAGTATTGTGGCAATCCATCTCAACTGAGTATCTTAAAATTCAGTGTTTGTGTCAAGAACAGTTTCATCAGTATGACTAGACCATGACTTCTTCATGGAGGTGATCAGAACTGGGCTATGAAAAACAGGCCACAGGAAACTGCTTCTCCAACAAAGGAGGAATGTCCCCCAAACAGCCTTTGGTTTCCACTGGGGAGGGCTTTTCTTCTGCCTTCTGTCATTTCACGATGGATTTATCAGGCTTCTGTGTCCTTGGTCCTGAGTGTTGATAAAGTTAAACAGAAAAACAGGGCCTGGGTCTTTAGGAGGCCTAACGCTCAAGCTGGGAAAACATTTTACCCACGTGAAGTGACTGCAGGGTAATTGTTGGGCAATTGACAGATAAGTAGGTCTAGCCATGGTAGGAGGGAGATAGACAGCTCACTAAATGGCAGCTTCCTAAGAAACACAGTTACAGAGAGGTGATCCCACAGTCTGTGACAAATCTCATCGTGCCGTGGCTAATGCAACTGCTCGACTTGGCTTCTGTTCCTCAGGAGGTAAATTAGAAGGGAGTAGCCACCAAGGAGGAACTTGGTATGAACTTGCAGGTAGCAGAGCATGTGTGTCGTTCACGTTGAGCAGGAATGGAAGCAAGACTCGTTCAGACTGCTGCCTTCAGTAACCCTGGTTAAGTCACGTTTGTCAGATGGATTGATATGCAGGGTCTGGCAGAAGTAACGCTCCTTTTGTTCTGAGCTGGTAATCTATACCAAATCTTTGATTACAGAATCATAAGCATGTAATTCTGTAACATAACAGTATCACACTCAAGCACACTGTATGACATTTTAGGCGAAATGTTCAAATTCCTGTGCATCTTGTGCGCGACGTTCATGTACCCTACCAACCACACTGGAGCAAGCCTTACGGCACAGTTCGGTGGTGATGTCAGTGAATTTGTCCCAAATTCTGTCTTCAGTTCATCAGTGTTGCGGGGTTTGGTCTTGTCCACAAGATCTTTAAGGAGACCTCATAAAAAGAAATTGGGTGGAGTGAGGTGTGGGGATCGAGGCGGCCACTCCAGTGGCCCTCATCGCCCTACTCATCTTTCCAAATGCATGTGCAACCCTTCTCTGACATACAGTGCACAATGTGGTGGTGCGCCATCCTGGGGAAGTAAACTTCAAAGTCATGTTCACCTCTAGGCCACAAGGACATGTAGGTAATCATGCTGATTGACAGTACCATCAGAGAACACTGGCCCAATTATACCAGTAACTGATACTGCCACTCAAACTGTGACCCCTGGTAAGTTTATGTCTTCCTTGAAGATAGTGTGTGGATTCACATCACTCTAATACACACCATTATGATGCTTGATATGGCTGTTCAATGTGAAGGAAGCCTCATCCGACAATTCTATTTTGGTTGGGAGGTTCTCATCCTCACATAATTTGATCAAACATCTTTCACAAAAGTCTACCTTTCTGTCTGAATCTCCATCATGTAAGGAGTGTAGCAAATGTGGGATGAATGGATTCATTTTCATTTTTGTTCAGCAACCTTTGAACACTTCTTTCACTGAGTTCCCCTGACAGATGCATACTGGATTTTTTAAAAAAGATTTATTATTTTATTGTTTATGACAAAGACAGAGAGAGACAGAGGGAAGGGGGTGAGCCCAGAGCAGTCTCCATAGTTGTATGTCATCAGTTTTCTGACATGGTGGGGGTCCTCACAGGACGGGAACCGGAGTGGGGGCCTCCCACATGGGAAACACATCCCAGTTCAGCAAATGGGTCCCCCATGGCCTGGGGCCGGGATTCCATCCTCAGTCCCCGGGCTACAAAGGGAACACTTAACCTGCTGAGCCATCCCAGCTTCCCCATACTGTACTTTTGAGGGCTTTGCAACAACAGTGCCCATAATTCTGCAGCCTTTTCTTCTGTCATCGCTGAAACTCGTCTTCCTGATCTTTGGGCATCATGCACACTGCCTGTTGCCTCAGACTTCCTGATCAGACTTGTGACATTACAACTCTGTATGCGTCATATGCTAAACTGTTCACTTAACAAACAAGTGGTTGCTGCTCCACTTGATAGTTTTGATAGTACAGCTTCACTACTCTCACTCGCTGTTCCCTTGTCAGCCAATGGGCCGTTTTACACCAGGGAACCTGGAGCAAAAAAGTTAAAACAACACATCTGTTTATACTATACTACTTTAAAGGGGCATTACTTGTGCCGGATCCTGTATATTGTCATTCAGAGTTCATTTTTTGAGTCTCTATTATGAGCTAATATCTGCTAAGTGTGTAGTACCTGCTGGCAAGAGAGATCTTATTTCTGTGGAGGAGACAGATTTGTGAATAAAAATTCCAACATGGGAGAAGTAAAAAATTAACCAAAGCATTCTGTTTCCCAGCTATAGGACAAAAGGAATTCTCCAGGATTGTTTTGCTTGTTAGGTACTCCAAATGGAAGCTTACAAGTGTCTTTATTTTTTTTAACTTCAAGTATGTGGTGATTCAAAAAACAAACAAAAAAAGAAAGAGGAACAAAATTGTCAGGAAATGATAAACATCATTTTATTAAGGGGTAGAAGAATGAAGGCTGTCTTTTCTTTTTCTAGTAATGATAACCCATCTGACGGGATTATGTCATTATCTGTGCAGTCCTCATGAACCTCACTAATAACAATGCTTTCCACATAGTAGAAATTATGTAAATAATTTTACCCTCTTGACTCTGAAGGTTTCCTGCTATGTTCCTTGCTTGAAGGACAGGGGTTGCACAAAAGAAGCTGGGTTTCGTTAACCAACAAGATGTAACCATTACATTTTGTCAAAGACTGTAACATTTTGCAGCCATTGTCCTTTTTCTGTCAGGATTTTCCCCCTCAAGACTTTCATTTCTTCAGCATGTTGGGACCGTAGTCCCTGGTTAGAGTGGGGATACATGTCCTTCTCTTAGAGCCTGCTGGTCTATCTTTACTGAGGTGGAGGCTGTCCACCTGAATTCTGAGTGTGCATCCGCATCTCATATGTACTATTCAACAGGGAGACAAAATTATCTGCTTCATTCTCCCAAAATGTTCTTCCTTGAAGTTAATGAACTATATCTGTTACCTCGATTTCTTTGCTCCCAGCTGCTTGTTGGCACAAGAACTGATTACCACAGTAAAAAGAGGGCTTTGGGGTGGATGATCCTTGTCTGAGACCCTTTGAATTTTAGTTGTCTCATTTGTTAAATAGGATTGAATGGATGCAGAGTTTCTTTAGAAATGATAAAGGGTTATAAAAAAATACAAGGTTATAATATTGCAATGGCAGGAAATTTCTTACCAAATAGCATTACCTGGAAAAGTTGGAGGCATCCTGGTCTCCTTCTATATTGTTTAATTTTCCAGGGAACCCTCTTGATTTGCCTTGGCAGCACCCTTGTACTTCCTTCTCACTGTTGCCTCTCTATTCTAGCTTCTCATTCCACTGCCCTATCTCCAACCACCTTCCTTCCCTCTTGCCTTCTTATAGGTTACTGGAGTGAATGTCTATCCTGCTGCTCAGAGAATTACTGTCCCATTTACTACTGATCCCAGCCATCCTGCCTCTTCCTTCTCTAATGTCTACTATCGATGCTTCTTAGGACCCCTTCTCAACACCTTAATTTTCCTAATTCTTTAAATGTTACTCACTCTTAAAAATATACACATAATTGTGTGTATATGTGTGTGTGTATGTGTGTGTGTGTGCCATTGACCAAGTGTGTGACCTTCAGTAAGATAGATGCATAACCTTTGAACCTCACATTTCTCATCGGGAGTTATAAGGAGTAAATGAGATAATAATGTGCCTCACTGACCTGTGTCATTGGTCTTCTGTAAATATTGCGTGTTATTATCACCATCATTATTATTAATGAGCCACATCAGCCAGCTCCTGGAATTCATTCATTGTAAATAGCTAAGGCAGGAAAAGGGCTAGTAGGCCCTCCCTGTGGTAGACAAGAAGACTGTGTTTGTGAGACCAGGTGAACTCTGAGGGCTGCCCGGAAAGTATCCAGCCAGGCAACTGTTCTCGTTCTACTGACAATGGCTGGATTTTCCCCTGACAACCCTCATACTTCTGATGATATAATGAAGAAGAATTTGGTGAGAATACAATTTCACTCTTGTGTTATGGCTGGTATAGCTTGGGGAGGCATGGTTACGCTCGAGGTAGCCTTTCTCATAATCACTTGCCTGAGAATGTCAGGGTCACCTGTCTCCCTTTCTTCCCTTGCTACCTACACCTCCACTTATAGTGTGTTTCCCATGTTTACACTTGGTGTCTCTGGTTCTGCTGTGAAACATAGCAGATTCTGCCTATATTACAGGTGACTCTTTTATTTCCTAAGAGTTTGTAAGCTCCTGGAAGACAGGGAATATGTTACTAATATTTATGCCTCTATATTAGTATGTGCTCCAAAATTATGCTATATATACTTAAATTGAACTTTAGTGATTCCCCTTTGATTATCTGATCGATTTCCAACTCAACCCACAGCTAATATCCTCCATCAACTCCATCTTCCTGTATTTTCCAAGGCTGCTTCAGAGAACCCGGTCTCCTCACGGTCCTGGGAAAACATAATGCTACTGCTTTCTTGTAGTGGGATAAAACATTTGACAAGCTTTGGTGCCAAAGATACCTACGTATATTTGAGGCTCAGCTTTGTATTCACTGGAGGCATGTTTTAGGGGAGAATAAACTTTATGGTCAATCCTAGACTCAGTCTCATTTATAAAATGGGGATCATCAAATGTAAAACTTTCTACAAAGTACTTGGAACATAATAGTTAAGATATACATTTTTGTTGCCTTTGTATTTTTCTCTGTTCTCACCTCTTCTGGAGATGCTGTTTTCCTCTTTGCATCTCTTACCTACTCACCTCCCTACTTTTAATGGTGCATTCACATCCTACCTCTGCCAGGAGATCTTCCCTTATCATTCAACTCACATGGATTTCTCATTCACTCATTAATTCATCAAACATTCATTTAGTACTTTCTTCATTTAGTCCTTAATTACATACTGTCTTATACTGTTGTTCAGTTGGTGCATGTATTTGTGAGATGATAGACATGAGTTCTGCTCATCAGTATTTCTGGTTCTCTTCCTTGTGGGCACAATCAATTTGTACTTCCTTATCTCTTAAAGCTAGTCATGCCATGTGACTTGCTTTAGCCAATCAGGTCATGCAGAATTGATGACCAGTGTCACATTCGGGCAGAAACTCAGAAATCAATGCACAACTCTCCCTCTTGTCTTCCTAGTGGTACAGTGACCTGCGACATTCCACAAGATGAGCCTCTGTCAGCCTGGCTCCTTAAGGATGATGTGGAGCAGAGTCCTACCCCGCTCTATGACTTATAATATATAACATGTTATAAGACATGTGGCAGATAGGAGAATTTAAGCATTGATGGTTTTAAGTTTCTGAAATTAGCTTAACTAGATGATTGTAACTGGCCCAGGTGTTTTGTTTGCTGAGTAAGGCTAAGCTCAAGAATTGGGTCTTCACTTGTTTCTGCACATCTCATGGTACCTCAAGGAGTATAGTGCATACACCAGGCTCTTAATATTCATTAAATTAACATGTTTAAGTTCAATCATGGCACCTTGGGATTGGAAGGGACAGCTAAGGCCATCTAATGTCAATATCCCTTTGTTTGAGTATTTTCTATGATTTTTCTGTGTGATGTTTAGTTTGTTTGAATTATTCCAGTGACAGGAGACTCACTCCATTCAAGACAAATTGTCCATTTGCTAAGAAAGTTGTACTAGAAAGTTCAGCCTTACGTTGATCCAAAGTTGATTTCAGTGTGGCATCCTGCCATTGGTGTGAAGTACATCACATGCTGTAAGGAAATCATTGGCCTGTGAGCCCTGCTCCTTACTGTGTTGGCACGGAGGACGTGGGTAGCTTCTTTTTACCTGAGAGAATTTCATGTCAGTGAATTCCATGACCCCAGATGAGTTTTCCTCTCTGTTCAGGAAAAGCCCCCAAAGGCTGAAGTCACTCACAGGACAGCTTTTAACCACACTGCTGTGGCATAGCCCTCACAGGAACGAAGGTCTTCTCTCTGGCCATCCCCAAGTTGTCGAACACATCGGTGGGGGCTTGTAGAAAAGCACAGTGCTCTGTGGTCATGAACTGTGAGGACAGATATTCACCATATGGGATTATACTGATATTTCTCTCCGCTGTAATAAAGCAACCCCAACTGGTGGCTACAAAACCATAAGAGAGAGGCTCACCTCGCCAGCCCTGACCTCCACTGGGATGTTTGGCCACATACCTACATTTTCTCCAAGGAAAGTTCCATGATTAACACTGGAGCACGAGAAGACTTTTGTAAGAAAACATGGAGGGTCCATTTCAAGAATGCTACTGACGTGGGTCCGAGCAGAAGCCAGGGAGAGAGTGATGGATTTCTCTGAGCTGCACCTCTGAGTGGCCGTGTTACACACTTGAGCTCCCGCAGCCCCGGGGCAATTCTCAGAGGACTTGAGAAAGTCGAAAGCTCAGCAGAGGAAATCTTATCACGGATGAAATGGGTTTTGAACCATAACAAAGTGAGTTTTCCTTGGAAACGGTTTTGTTTCTTTAAATCAAAAACAAAACCTCTCAGACTGCAGAACAACACAACCCAGAGACGGAGGCAATTTGGGGAGTTTGCGTGCTCCTTCTCACCCTTCCCCTTGCCCTTCTCTTCATTTGGTGGGTCCAGGAGGGATGAAGCAGAGTCTGACTGAAAATGTGTGAGAAACAACTTCTTTGACACCTTGGCTGTCCCCAGAAGAGCCTGTGGCTTTCTGAGGCCAAGAGATTGTGTTTCCTTCAGGAAGAGAAAAAGAAGAAAATGGAAAATACGATGAATTTATTCAGTCCTCCCACCCCAAACCATTTTTTTTTTTTT
>PVKE010038911.1:0-15244 GCA_004027555.1 Craseonycteris thonglongyai
AGCCAAATCTTCATGGATCATTCAAGTTAATTAATATTGAGTGGTAAATGCTGCTAAAAATCCAGGGCCTCGTGTATGGCAGGATTTCATTTTATCATTGCTCTGAGGTTCGGTTGGTAGATTAGCACACACTGGGACATGTTATTCACAGTAATGAAGTAAATGTGGTGAACTGGAAGATCGGAACATTATTACCATAGAATGTTATTGCAGCATGCCATCCAACATAGTTGGCCTCAGTGTCACTTTACTGACCCTGTGAAGATTCTGCTCTTTGTGTGTACAGATAAGGCATCTTCTATGGGACCAGGTCCTATCCTTTGGATTCAGTTTTTACCGTAATGGGAAGGAACATGGTGCCAGTCTCACAGTCATATTCACAGACAGCAGTGTAAGGGTGCCACAGCAAGACTGCCCCAGACTCTAGCCTGGTTCTTTATTTAATCTAGCTGTGTGACCTTGGACAAGTGCCTTAACTCCTCTGAACCTCTATGAGTAACCCCTGTAACTGAATAATAATACTTATTTCATATGATTTAATGAGATAATGTATATTTCATGCTGGGCATGGTACCTGGAATTAAGAAATCACATAATGGATATTAGTCATTATATTTTTGTTGTATTGGGGGATAAAATTTAAAAGAGGAGTGAAGCTAGAGAGAAGAGGAAGATGAACAGAGTTCTGGGAAAGACAATTGACAATCTTTCTTTATAATTATGCACTAAGCAATTACTACATGCCATGCACTATTATATGTACAGTGTATTTGGAATATGGTAGTGGATGAAACAAATATTCCTGCTCCCGTGGAACTTACAGTTTATTGGGGTAGGGCAGTTATTAAGGAATAAACACAATAACTAAAGAAATTATATAGTATGTTAGAGGATGATACATGTCATAAAAGAGAAAAAAGTAAGGTCTAGCAAGAGGAGTCAGGAGCACTGAGAGGTGGGAGTGGGGCAGGGTTATATCTAGCATTCTGCTCATAACCAAAGTGAAGTAACCCTGCCATGCAGAGTCCTTAAATGTGAACCTTCAAAACGATTGAACTTGTTTCTACCAAGAGCACCAGAAAACAAACAAACAAACATCAACTGAAAATTTACTATGTGCTGGCACTGTTTTAAGAGTGTAACATAGTGAAAAAAGTGAAACCAGTTAGACAGAGAAAGACAAATACCATATAATTTCCCTTATATGTGGTAAATAAAAAGCAAAATAAATGAACACACAAAAGAGAAACAAACTCATAGATACAGAGAACATTTTGATGGTTGCCAGATGGGAGGGGTTGAAGTAAAAATACTGAAGGGATTAAGAAGTGCAATTGCTAGTTACAAAGTAGTCATGGGGATGTAAAGTATAGCATAGACTCCATAGAGGATATAGGTGATAATATTGTAATAACTATGTATGGTGTTTGATGGGTACTAGATTTATCAGAGTGATCCCTTTGTAAATTATATAAATGTTTAATCACTATGTTGTTGTATACCTAAAACTAATATGATATTATATGTCAACTATAAGTGAAACATTTTTTAAATTATTAAAAACTAAAAGAAAAAAACTCTAACAGCACATAGACATTAGTTTCTCCATTTTACAGAAGAGGAATCTGAGGAACAGAGAGGTAAATTGTCAAAGATGACACAGTTATTCTGTATCAGAGCTACGATTTCAGTGCCAGCATTTTTTTTTTTTAACCACTAAGCTAAATCATCACTAGAGAGCAGTGAGCTGAAGTTAGAATGTAGAGATTCTGACATAATTTCAGATGTTGGTGCAACTCTGCCTTTCAAAATAACAACATAACCATCAAACCTACTCATATCCAGATCCCTGTTTTTTTAGTGCAAATACTTTTAAAGTAAAATATGTTACCATTAATTGCTTTACTTTAATCATTCAACCATAAAGAAAATGCAAAATGATTAAAAGGGACTAAGTAACTATGAATTTAGTAAATCTTTTAAATCCATGTGTATTATCATTCCTCTCAACAGTTTCTACTTGGGTTGTTTATTCAGGGAACGGATATGTACTCCAGTTGCTGCACCCGTGGATTTTGGAACTCTTTGCAGTAAATCAATAGTTCCCTGTGGGGTTATGACCTATAGGTAGGGTATTTAAAATAAACTTTTAGTTGATTGTTGTGGTTTAAATTGGGGATGATGACACCAACCAACAGGAGGGGAATGACAGATATTTTCTTTTATATCCATTTTTTAAATGAAATCTTGTGAGTTTCAGCTAAACAGGGGATTAATCACAGTTGAGAATTCTCTGATTCAAATCTGCATCAGCCCAGAGGCCTTCCAACTAGCAACTTGTAAGAAAGGGTATAGTCTGTACATGGACTAAGACTTATGCAAGAGCAGTTTGTGATTATGTCCTAACCACTCCATAGCTGATTAACCTCTCTGAGTCTCAGATTTTTTTTCTATGCAGTGAGAATCATTGTCATCACTATCACCAACTACCACTATCATCATCATTATCGCTTGGGATTGTGATGAGAAGCAAATAAGACATTGCAAGTAAAAAATCATCTCTATACCCAGCACACATGCAAAATTCAGTGAGCATTTAGCAATCGTTATTGTATTTTTTACAAGATTTATTTTATTGTTTGTGAGAAGGTGAGGTGTGGGGGAGAGCCCAGGGGAGGCTCTATGGTTGTACATCATTAGTTGTGACACGGTATCATTTCACACAGGTGAATGTGGGGCCACACAGGGCAGGAACTGAACTGGGGGCCTCCCTCATGGGAGGTAAGACCCTTTGCCACTGAGCCATCCATGCAGTTACCAGTTGTACCACGGTTTAGCATATGGGTGTGCATAGGCCCTGAACCTCATGATTGCCAGCAAGTGCTCAATCACTGAGCTATCCCAGAATCCCCATTATTGTATTAATAAACAAAAGAGTTGTCAATGTTTTTAGGAGTTGTATAAGAGTTGGACTTACAAAATAACGATAAATGATAGAAATGAGTAACTGGAATTGATTATGACTTTTTTCATTAGACACAGCAAAACCTCAGGCAGCTATATGAGTAGATCTGTTTTCACCTTCAACTGAATAGAAGGATAAAGAGAAAGAGTAATTTGTGGTAGAAAAGGAAGCACTTTTAAACAACATCATAAATATAGTGCAGAAAAATCCAAAGCCAACATACTATGTTTGCTCAGTTTTTTGACTAGAAAAAATAAAGAAGGTAAAAGATATAATTAGTGATATCTGTCTGCAGAGAAGTCAAGGAAAACAGGAGAGAGAAGCAAGAGAAAGAAGGAAAGAGAAAGAAGAAATACAGTAGACTCTCAGTTAACCAGTATCCATGGGGATTGGTAGATGCTGGATGAATGTAAGTAAACTCTCTATTAACCGGAACTCAAGCAACAGGCACTCTCAAGCAACCAGCAATTTGTATAGAAAAGCCACCAGAAGCAGCTTGGGTGTGCCAAAAATTTGTCTGGGGCAGGGTCTCAGGGAATCATCAGGGTAGGGTGAAGAGTATAAGCCAGGTTGATGGGAGACTCAGATGTGGTGGCTGCATGCATCTGCTGCAGACTTAAAAAAAAAAAATCCCTCAAAGGTTCACAAAACCTAAATATGCAGCATGTGGCTTTGGTGTGTCCTATACTTCTTACTGAGCAGCCCAATTCTGTCACTAGCTAGCTTTGGTTCGTTACTTGGCTTCTCAAGGTATTAATAGTGTGAGTGGCAGCCATCTGTGGATTGCTTTATGGCTCATACCAAGTGGCTGTGGGCAGATACAAGCGGAGGCTGAACTTGGCCTGCAGTGGGGCCCCTCACAGAAAGCCTTGGGGCTGGCACACCTGGTTGCCAGCTTCAGACTGAGCTGGAGCATCACCTGGTCTCCTCTAAGGACCACACAGCCGAAGGGCAGACTGGGCAGGCAGGCACCAATGCCCTGCTGCAGTGAATCCTACTCCATAGGGTCAGCCCCTGCACAACGGCTCCTCCACTGTAGTCATGGCCAGTCCTCACAACCAAGTTGCCCAAGGATGAATTTCTCCCATTGAATGGAAACAGCAGCCAATGCTCAAATACAATAGGAGGACACACACAACCCACACAAGGGACACACCAGGAGTACGTGGCTCAGGTGACCAGGGAGACTGTGCCACAGGGCCATACAGGACACCTAATACACAAGGCCACTATATTAAGACCAGGAGACAGACATAGCAGCTCTACCTAATAATAGCAACAAACACAGAAAGGTGGTAGATGGAAGGGTGTTACGGGGGCAGGCTGCAAAGGTTAAGGGGTCAAGAAGTACAAATTGGTAGTTACAATATAATCATGGGGATGTAAAATACACCATAGGGCATATAATCAATAATATAGTAATAACTATGTACAGTGCCAGGTGAATGCTAAACTAGTCAGGGGATCACTTCTTAAATTATACAAATGTCTAACCACGATGCTGTACACCTGAAATTAATACAAAATAATACTGAATGTCAACTATAATTGAAAAATCAAAAAGGGGGGAAAAGGTGAAGGGGAATGAGGTTCAAATTTGCAGATATAAAACAAATTAGTCACGGGGATATAATACACAACATCAGGGAAATAGTTAATAATATTATAATAGTGTGGTACACTGTCAGATGGTTGGTGGATTTATCATGCTGATCACTTCTTTAGGTACATAAATATTGAATAACTACAGTGTACACCTGACACTAATATAATACTGTATGTTAGGTGTATTTTAATAAAAATCTTTAAAAATTAAGACTAGTTATTAGGCATTTTCTAACCCTGGGTTGGGTAATATCTAGAGATCATAGTGTTGAACATACTTCTATAATAACACTGTGATTCTCTAATCAGTGTTTACTACATGCCACGTGTATTTTTCATATTTTATAAAATATATTATCTCTATATTACAGATGCAGAAATGAAAGCTTAACGAGGTTAAGGACCCTCAGCAAATAAAGAGAAAAGGCTCCAGAATCTCCTGAATATTTTCTCCCCTTATAGCTCTTAAAGCTTCAAATGGTCAACCTGTTGGTGATGGGGAAACTCAACTAGAACAATTCATCATAATTATGCCATATAACTGAGGTTCATTGTAGATTTAAAGAAAAGCACTGTTCTTTTATTTTTTCTCTTTGCTAGAGTGAACAACCAATTAAAAAAAAACAAACCCTGTGAAAAAGATAACATGTCAAATGCTACAAATCTGGCATTTGGTAATTTTCAGTTAATTATGGATGGCATTTAATTAACGTTTTAGATAATTTGAGAAGAGTCATTGCACATTAGTAGCATTAGCAGCAAAGATTTTTTCTAAGCTCCTGGAATTGTTAGTCAAGGTAAATAAATAAAGGTCCCTTGATTAGAAAAGAGCACCACAAAAAGCCTTTGAAAGTAGTTCAACTTGACTTTGACATTATATCCTTGGGAACTTGCCCAGTTTCAAGGTGAGGCTATTGAGACAGGAAGTGCAAATAATAGTAAAAGTTATGCGTTTCCAGTTCAAGCCTCATAAAAACAGCCTGAAACTCTAAGGAAAGTCAACCATGAACCCCGAAGATAAAGGAAGCAAAAATTAGAATTGAATTGTGATTTGAAATTCTCTTTCCTTTCCTATTAAGTCCTGTTCCGAAAACAAATGGCCCAAGTAATAAAGGTATTTCCTCCAAACATTACCTAGCAAATTGTCTTGCACGCACTTAAAAACCAAACCTCTGAGATATTGATAACATTTTAATTAATTCTGGCCAAACTCCATTGGTGTTAGAAATGAAACCAAGTGCATATTACCTGGCTGGTTTACAACATTTGTGTACCATAACAATGAGGTTTTGAGTATCTTGTGTATTGTCTCACAATACAGAGAACTCTGGTATGAGGGAGGAAATGTCGCATATAACGGACAAATAGACAGTTTCCAAGATCCAACTTCTATCTCGCATTTGTTTCTAGTTTTATTTTTCAAGTACTAATCTTAGCATCAGTTTCTATTTTTGTTGACCACACAAAAGAAAATGGAGACCCTGCTGGAAAATCACAGTGGAGAAAGGAGGGCATTTGGTAACATAAGTAGGAAATGCTTGCCTCCAGTCAGCCTAGCTGTTTTTCCTTCTGAGCAGAGCATTCTCCCTAACTCATTTAAAGTGACTTTCTGAACATTTAGTTTTGCAGAGAGTACCTTTCTTATTTCCTGGTAAATAAAATAAGGCTGTCTCAGATGTCAGGAGCTGATTCCTGTTATCCCTCCACATGGCTCAGAAGAGCAAGTTTTTGTAAGCAGATCATTCAGCAGTAGGGGTGGCTTTGAATCAATGAGTGATGGGGCCAAATTCAATTTCCACATTCCAGAGGGATGGGTTTGCCCTTTTCACACTGAGGCAACGGACCATGATGCTAACTAGTTTCATCATTTCTTTGTAATTAAAGTGAGAGCTCAAATGATGATCCCTGCATAAGGAGTCCATGCCTGTATACGTGAATACGTTTGTCCAACTGACCTCTAGCCAGCAGAGAGCAGCTGAGCCAGGAAATATTTAGCAGGTATAGATGTGCCAAGCACTAAAGCAGGGCGTGTTCCTTTAGTAAGTAGGTGACTAATTCACTGGACACAATGTCTAATGTCTACAGACATTTCTCATGTACTTTGGGACATTTCAAGGCATTGCTAGACTAAACTATGGGCAGATTAAAGCTGTGTGGTGCCTTCTTTCCTTTATTTACACACTAGCTCATCCTTGTGTATATACATGGAATTGACGACTCTTTCAGCAGTATGAGATACTGTTTGGATAGCAACTTAGGGTAGAAAAAGAGCACTAAACACACACATGCCACAGTAGCAGGCAGGCCAGAGACAGAAAGTTAGTATGTGCAATTTCCATCAGCATTTGAAATCTTTAACTAGACAGCCAATCCCTTTGGAGAAAGTAGAGATCAACTCTTGGTTGCCAATGGGCATGTGCAAATATATGTATTAAGAAGGAAAGGCAGGAGGTAAGGGCAGTGTACATTAAGATACAGGATCCAAGGGCTAAAGCAACCCTGGTTTCCAGAGCAAGTAACTAATATTTCAGAAAGCAGTGTAAAGATGCTGGCCTCACATGCACTGGGTGTGAAAAAGCACCCAGGACTCTCCCGCGGCCTGCTGCCAGGAAATCTAACCAAGTGGGCCAGTCGTCTTTCTCAGAGAGAGCAGCCTGTTTGTAAGGCAAAAGAATGAGTCAGTATAATCGCAATCACCTGGAAATAAACTGTAGACAGAACTGCTTTTGTTCTCCAAACGAAATCTTCCAAAGGGGATCCATTACTTTCCTAAGTCCCCTCCCTCAAAGGAAAATAGCTTTGGATATTATTTGCTGCAGTTTTGTTGTAGTTTTCTGAAAAATGACACATGTGATTTTAGAAACGTATAAAAGGAAAGGCTAGTACTTCACTGCTGTACCCTCTGTTCGGTGACAACACTCGTGTCTTGGCCTCTTTTCATTAGATGAATGGTGTGAGAGCTCGAGTAAGAACAGACTTTTCCCATTTAATAGAGGTTCTACTAGACCTGAAACCTGGCTCGTTTTAAAAGTATTTCTCTGAAGTAACTCGTCATTAAAAATATTCCACATTTTGTAGAATTTGGTCTGAACACTTATTACCTTTGAAGCGAAGAATTGATGACTTTCAGGGCTGCCGTTCCTACAAGGGTTCGGTGACCCAGTTCTCCGGTTGTGCAGCATCAGCTGAATGGAGTTCACCTCACAGGGCACTGTGTGCCTGGAGGGTCAGGGGAGGACCACAGGAGGGAAACCGAATCCTTGGAGCGGCAGCACAGAATGTGTCTTCCTCAGAGTCTCTGATGGCTGTATAACATCCCAGCGGCTTTGCCTCTAAGACAGAGGTGTCCAACCTTTTGGCTTCCCTGGGCCACATGGGAAGATGAAGAACTGTCTTGGGCCACACATAAAATACACTAACACTAATGGAGGCTGATGAACTAAAGATAAACAAACAAAAAAGGTCACAAAGAATCCCAATGTTTTAAGAATTTGTGTCCTTCAAAGCTGGCCTGGGCAGCAGGTTGGACACTCCTGGCAGAGAGGCCACAAAGGAAGCTGGTTTTGTTTGTTCTCTGCCCCATACAAAGGCTCTCCGTGGAATATAAAGTGAAGCTCATGGCTCTGACTCACCAGCGACAGGACATGGGTCGAAGCAATGATAACAATGCACTGACTCCTGCTCTCTCCCTGGGTCCTGCTTGTGACCACAGGGTGAGCTTCTGAGTTGCAGTGTAGGGGGAACTTTGCAGTTCAGCTCCTCCAGAACAGAGGAAAAATGGGGAGTCTGAAGTCCTGACCTGACTTCCTTAGCACCGTGCTTCTGTCCTTAAGAATAACTGCACTGATTTCAACTTTAATTTAGTCCTAATTCCAGGATGGTTCCAACTCAAGTAGCCGAGGCTGTAGAAATACAGAATAATGGAGTTTGGAAATCTACTCTTTTTTTTTTTTTTGAAAACGTTTTTGACAGAGATAGAGAGACAAAGAGAAGGGGGAAGGATGAGAGCAATCTCAATAGTTGTACATTATTAGTTTTTGCTGTAGTTTCATTCCATAGGTGGGTGTGGGGTTACACAGGGCAGGAACCAGGCCAGGGGTCTTCCACATAGAAAGCTCGCCAAACGAGAACCATACTGGGGCACACCCCAGTTCAGCATATGGGTTCACATGGGCCAGGGCCGGGATTCGATCCTCGGACCCTGGGGCTATCAGACCAGTTCTCAATCCACTGAGCCACCCAGCATCCCCTGCTCTTTACTTTAACATGCCAAACTCATCCTTGTCAAGACCCAGACCAAAGTTGCCTCCTGACTTTCTTCCATCTCCATTCTTTCTCTGTGGTTTTAAAGGATATATAACTGTTTTGCTACACAGTGGAGAGAACACAAGACTCTCAATTCAGAAAGACCCGGGTTTGAGTTCTAGCTTTGCCATATATTGGCTATATAATTTCAGGCAAACTTTTCAACTCTTTAAGAGTCTTTATTTTCTCATTTGTAAAAATGGAATAACTAATGTGGCATAGAGGAAAGGCAATTTTAGAACCAAACAAAATGAGTAATGAGTTAAAGTTTCAATTTCTTGACCTCTTTGAGCCTAAAAGGTATTAGCTCACTTCATATGGTCGTAATGAGGATTAAGTTCTATCTCTGCTTTATGAATGTATAAGAGTTAAATAGAGTGGATATGTGAACATTTCTAGGACTATGACTAGTGTACAGCAAGCACTACACAAATATGAATTTCCTTATTCATTATCTGGGTAGTTTTTTGAGGTCAAAAACTTCTTTGTTTTTCAGGAGCCAAGGACCTTGGCTCATATTGTCCACAAGTGTTCTGAACTACAGGACTGGAACAGGTCAGACACATTTACCTGCTTTGCTCAATGGATGAGGATTCTCTAGTGTCTTAATGCATTCTGGCTGCTGTAACAAAATACCACTGACTGGTGACTTATGAACAACAGAAGCTTATTTTTCATCATTCTGGAGGCTGTGAAGTCCAAGATCAATGCATTGGCAGATTCAGTGTTGGATGAGAGCTTACTACCAGTTCATAGCCCACTGTTCTTTCTGCTGTGTCCTTACACGGTGGCAGGATCAGGGGACCTCTTTCAGAAGGGCACTAATCCCATTCATGAGGGCTCCACGCTTATAACCTAATCACCCCAAAGGCCTCATCTCCAAATACCATCATAGTAGGGAGTAGGATTTCAATGCATAGATTTTGGGGAGAGACACAAACATTCAGGGTATAGCATACAGAGTGATGATAAAATCTTGGAAGCAGGAAAATACACATGATAAGTAGTTTATGGATATTACCTTATAATGTGTGATATGTTCACTGTCATTTCTCACTGACAGGGTATAGATTAGTGTGCTATGCAAAACTGCAGTGAACAAGAACATGGTGCGCAACACAGCCTTTCCATCAGTCATTGCACAGGCCACCAACCCTACCATTGGCGCAATGGGGTGGTGCACTGTCCTCATAAAGTCACTCTGGACGACCTTCTCCTAGTCTATCAATGACTGGCATTATTTAGTCACTTCAGTGTGGCAAACATCTGCCTTTGTTTCCAGACTATATGGTCACTCTCTAGTGAAGTTTCCGTGTTTGAATAAGAAGAAGGCTCCAGAGTTTGCTCTGCTTTTCATATTGTAGAAATAACAAACTTGTGGTAGCAACCTGCTTTCCTGGAGACGTGAGGAAGCAGAGTCCACCGATGAGCAGTATGTCAGATACGGCTGCTGAGACGACCCCATCAAGAAAGGTTTTCCCCAGTACTCTCAATTTATGTGTAACTCGTGATTTTCTTGTTTTTCCTTAAGCTGATAAGTTATCAACGTCCTGCATAATGAATTACAGACAGCTCTTACAAATTCACTTGACTATTTAGAGGCTGGATGGATAAAGAAGAAGGACTAGCCTGAGAGGCAGAAGAAGAGGCCATAGAGTGTGATGTTCCGGAGCTGTGCAAAGTAAGTGTTTCAAGAAGGTGAGTGTGATCAGCCATGCCAAATACTGCTTATAGGTCAAAATGAAGACAGAGAACTGAAAATGGATTTGACAACACAACTTATTAGAGCCTGTGGTAAGGGCAATTATTAGTGTTGGGGCCAAAAAGTTTATTGAAGAGAGAATGGAATTTAAGAGAGAATGAGACAAGAAAGAAACAAACTCATAGATACAGAGAACAAACATGGTGGCCAGAGGGAAGTGGAGCTGGAGATCTGGGTGAAGAAAATGAAGGCATTAAGAAATATAAATCGGAAGTTACAAAATAGTCACGGGGATATAAAGTGCAGCAATGTTGCAACAACTGTGTATAATGCCAGGTAGGTGCTAATTTAATTGGGGAAATTACTGCATAAATTATATAATGTCTAACTTTTATGATGTACATCTGAAACTATTCAGTTGGCCCAAAAGTCACAAAAGAATGGCCTTTTAACTACACACACCCAATGATATAAAATATTATGTTGGCAACCCAATACTATAAAATAATATTAAATGCCAACTTTAACTGAAAATAAACAAGCAAGCAAATTAATTAATTAATTAAAAAGAAAACTTCAGATTATAAAGATAGAGAAAGAATGGGAGAAGAGGATGTAAATTATGAACTCTGACTTTTGCCATTCTTTTGTTTGTGTTTTTGCTGTCAGTCTAAGATTGTTTATTAAAATCATTATGTCGGCTGACATATTTGTGATATAGAATGAGCACTCTCTCTGATCACTATCTGATTATTAAACTACAAAGGGCACAGATCCTCAAACCAACATATAGAAGTTAAGGGCCTAGATGGCTTCTCAGGTCCCTCCCAGCTGAACAATTGTGGAGCGTTACATGGCCCTACGCTTCCTGTCATTGTCTTGAGGACAGCTCTTATTTCTTTTATGCTTGTGGGTATAAATCATAGTTTTTACAAAATCATTTAGGAATATGTCATCAGGATCCAAGAGAGCAAAGCAAGAGCTAAGTGACTTGGCATGGTCACAGCTAGAAGAGGAGACTCACCAGGACAAATATTTCTAGGTGTCATTGTAGTCTATACCCTACTAAGTGCCATCATATTAAGCCAGATGGAAGTGGGTAGGCTGAGGGGTTAACTACCTCTCATAATAGCGTCACTTTCCACATGGGAAATTTACTTTGGAGGAAGCTTTTAAGGTGTATCTTTATACACTTACCCAGGAGGTATCTCCAATTACATGATTCCCCTGCTAAGAAAACTCTATCTTCAATTTCCTGGAAAACACTATTGAGAAGACTCTCGTTATTAAGAAAAATATATGTATTGTCATCCATACTGTACCTGCTTATGACTATTTCTCCAAATATTTCAATCTTTCTCCCCACCACACTGTTTTAAGGTCAGCTTTTCTAAATACAGTTCACGGCATTCTGCTTTATGTCCCTGTGACCCTGACTGCTGTGTAAAAGTGGGCCTTACAGCGTAGGAAGCCTGATTGTAATCAAGAGCTAAATCTGGTTTTTGAAAACGGTGCCTTCCAGAGCAGCCCCAGCCTAGATGATTCTTAAATAATCTCTGTTTATTCCTCAGACAGAAAGCAGTCAAGCCAGCCAATCCGTTCTTCCAGCCCTGCAAGAGGACTCCCGGCGTTTTCCAGCGCTTTGTTTCTTTTTCTTTTTCGAGCTGCTGTTGCACAAGTTCCGTGTGCTTTGGGATGTGTCATCTCATTTATTCAGGTTTAGCTGAGCTGACAGAGGGAAGGGCAAGCTGAGCAGTTCTCCGATGTCACGTGGGGAAGTTCCAGGCCCCAGCGCCGCGGGCTCTGTGCCCGGCCACCTAGAAGGACACAGCCTCTGTGGGTGCACACAGCTGAGCGCAGAGCCCATTCATTCCCAGTTCGCGGCAGCTTCCTGTAAGTGCTGCCCGGATGCTTTTCCCGGTGCTGCTCCAGTACGATTCTTTCCACGCTTTGTCCAACAATTTGACCTGCACAGGACTTCGGAATCCTTCTAATGTCCGGTGACTTGTCAAAACTCAGATGCCACGCTGCTGGCAAACTCTCAGGGACACAGTCAACCGTCCGAGTTTAGCCGCCACCGTACTGGAGGTGCCTCCGAAGTGGGGGAATGGGATAAGGAGTTAGAATGAGCACGAGGGAAGGGTCTTTCTCGGTGCCTCTCACCCCAGTCCTGCCATAGAGACTGAGATAATCTAAGGACTGAAGGGCCACTCAGAATTGCTGCCTTGACCTCAGCTCCCTTGTTCTAAGAATTGTAGCGCTTACCCAAGGCGATCTAGCTAATTACGCCCATAGTCTCTTATAATGTGGTCATAGATATTTGATCTTGTGGAGAAAATCTCATGGTAATAAACAAAATGTTACTTTTTATGAAGAAATTTTTTGTTAGTTATTACTTATTCTAGGGGTCATGGAACATTATGTTAGGTGATGACAGTTTTAATATGGCTTGTTCTTTCTGACTTACCAAAAATTGATATTTGGGTAAGATAAAAGCATATATATATTTATACTACATCTATATAAAGGCACTAATGCATGTATGTTTTGCTTCCATTAATAGCTTCTTTATCTGCAGGGACAGGAGAAAAATGTGTCTGAATTTGTACAAAATGAAAATATCAAAGTAATAAAATTAACTGATCCAATACATACTATATGAGGCATTTAAACTCTGATAAGTCATGTCTGATATAAACTGTAAGACTATGAAATGGTACACATTAATCCTTTTTTTTTTTCATGAATGCTGGAGCAAAAGTAATACTACTCTAAATAAAGAAGAATGTCATTAAAAAATTAAGGTCTCATCTCTTACTTCTTCTTCTTCCTTTGTCTGAAAAATGCAGACTTCTCCTTGATCCCCTTGGTTTTGAATCCTGTGATTTTAAAATGTCACTGCTCGCTTCTTTTTTGTTTTTTATTTGAGAGAAGGTGAGAGAGAAGAGGGGGCAGAGAGAGAGAGAGAGAGAGAGAGAGAGAGAGAGAGAGAGAGAGAAAGGGGGAGGGCCCAGAGCAGACTCCATAGTTGTACATCATTAGTTGTGACATGGTTTTATTTCACACAGGTGGATGTGTGGCCGTGCAGAGTGGGACCCAAACCGGGGGCCTCCCACAAAGGAGGTGAGAACCTTCACTTCTGAGCCATCCCGGTGATTACCAGTTGGGCCACAGTTCAGCATATGGAGTTTGCATGGGCTGGGGCCAGGAATCAAATCCTGGACCTCATGATTACGAGGCAAGCTCTCAACCACTGAGCCATCCAGCATCCCAGCTTTGCTAGTTTCTTACGACAGTAAGAAACACTTCTTCCACAACTTTTTTTGTTTTTCATCATCTTTTAGAGACTTTGGTTCCCTGGGCAGATTTGAGGCCCAAATATTATACACTAACTGTTTCTTTTAGCTTGCTGGTTGCACTAAATACTGTATAAGACAGAAGACTGGTATGGTACTTTCCACATGTTTTTCCCTGGCTCCCTCCAGAGTGTTAACCAATTTACTTCTCAGTAACTATAACACACACTCAGGAGTCATATTGCATGAGCTGGAATTCGGGCTCTACCTCTTGTTAGGGAGGCAATCTTGGGCTAGTATTCACACCCTGAGTCTCATTTTTTCATTTTTAAAAATGTGGATAATACTATTTCCCACATTGGATTGTTGGGAAGGTCAAATGAGATGATTCATGTAAAGTGATTATTCCTGGGTGCAAATTAAAAGCTCCATGAAGAGTTGATATTATTGTTGTTATTATTAATACATATAAAATTAAGTATTCTTAACCTTAGAGAGACAGAGAGTATCAGGTTACCTATATTTTCCAAAAGGTGCACCGAATAAAACTGAGCCTCAGGGCTAGCCAGAGCAGGTGTTCAGAGCTATTCTGTGGACCTGTCAGTCACGGAGTTGTTATTCTCTCCTGCTCTCTCGACTTTCAAAGGACTAAAAGGAAGGCTCATTGTTAGCCACCGAAGGATATCCATTGGCCAGAGTATTTCTGACCATGGTCTCTTATGGAACAAAAAAATCATTCTTTATTCGTGTTCTAACTTCCCCTCCAGGAAGTTAAACAGTGCAATAGACAACAACCTTTTGTCTAAGGTGAGTTTGAGGTAGATAAACAGATAAATACACAGAGCTGTGCCCAGTTTTCTTTTTTCCTTTCTATCCTTTTTATAAATATATGATTGTCGGTTTGAAGTTCCTATTTCCAAGGGTAAATGCTCTTTGTAGACATTTAAAATTCACTCGTGCCTCTTTTTAATAAACCACCAGCAATCCCCCAAGGTGACCCACTCATCTGATTTTTTAAATTTTGCTTTAGGTTTCTGGAACTTCACATTAACTACATCATAAAATATGTACTCCTTTGTGTGTGACCGTCCTCAGATTACTGAGAGTTTGGCGACATGATTTACGCAAAGGTACCAGGTTTAAAACTTACTAGTACCACATCTTCTTTATCCAGGGGGGAGGAGCGGGGGGACAGTTGTGGGGGGAGGTGGGAGTGGGCACTAGATATAAGGTGATGGAAGGGGAACTGATACTGAGTGATGGGCACATAATACGATGCATGAATGATGTGAGGTGGACTTGTACATCTGTAAACTGTCTAATTGTTACCAACCAATGTAACCTCATCAAATTTAACAATAAATTAAAAAA
>PVKE010038912.1:0-15244 GCA_004027555.1 Craseonycteris thonglongyai
AGTGCATAGTTATTTCTATTTTACTTTTTGACAGATAGAGAGAGAGACAGAGACAGAGACAGTTAGAGAACCAAACTGTGGGAACTCCCCAGTTCAGCACGTGGGTCCTGCCTGGGCCGGAGCCGGGATTCGATCCCCGGTCCTCATGGCCTCAAAGCGAGCGCTCAACCCGCTGAGCCGTCCCGGCTTTCCCCATCTTGCTTACTTCTAACTACAATCCTGTGAGGCTGGGTATTATTTTTCCCTTTAAGGTGATAAATACTACCTGAAGCATTCTTAAATGCTTTGCATTTATTATGCCTTAGCATTCCACAATTCCTTAGAACTCCTAACTCTGACCTCACTCCCTAAACACTGGATGAGGTGTTCAGTGTGACTGTTATTAGGGGGTACAGGTACAGGAAAGGTGCTGCTGCAAAGCTATTGAGGTTGAAGGCTTTGGGATAAGCAGCAGTTACACTGGACACATAGTCCATCTGCATGTTTGTACACCTTCGTAATTTAGCTTGAATTATCCTGTGCATTGACCCTACATAGCAAAAAACAAAACAAAGGAAAGAAAAGAGTCATTGGATTATTCTTTGCACAAAGGTTATCACTAATTGGATGGAGGTGAACACAGAGGAATGTCATCAGCATGGGAACTTGAGTTGAGGTTATGGCATAGTACTGGGGCTAGCTGACACATGCACAATTGATACAAAGCAATAAGCAGTGATTACAGAGACCTCAGGCCTGAGATATGATGTGGGTCCTGAATGCCCCTTTAAAGTAAAGTGCCCCTTTGAGGCCCAGTGGCACTTCACTACCTGTCTGTTGATGTTCATGGCATTTCATGTATCTTTACAATAATTATTCCTTTTCAAGTCAAGTTCTTTACAACCAAATAGAGCTTTAATCATAAAGCACTACAGCATGTTTTCATAAAATACACACAAAATTCTGTATTAAAAATTTTTTAATGCTCTATTAAATTTATTTTTAAAGATGTATTGTTTGAGAGAAGGTGAGATAAAGAGAGAGAGAAGTGGGGAAGGCCCAGAACAGTCGCCACAGTTATACATCATTAGTTGTGACATGGTTTATTACACTCAGGTGGAGGTAGGGTCACACAGGACGGGAACCTTGGCTGCCATCCCAGCGGTTACCAGTTGTGTTACAGTTCAGCATAGGGGGTTGCATGGGCCAGGGCCAGGAACTGAACCCTGGAGCTCACAATGGTGAGGCAAACAAGCACTCAACAGCTGACCTTTCCCAGAATCCCCTAATTCTGTATTAAGTTTTTAATATAAAATTCTGTATTAAAAATATCTCAAATGTTCCAATGTGTATTTTGATAATGATTTACCAGAGACTGACTGCATGTCTGTATAGTTCCTAATACTATGTACTTCTTCAGTATTCATATAAACACTAAAATTTACTCATCTCTCTAATCTTTGTACCTCAATAACATTTTCCACTTTCTTGTAATATTGGGTTGGCCAAAAAGTAATTGTGGTTTGTTGTTTTTGTTGTTTTTTTTGTGAGTAAATGAAAGGCAATTTTTTAATGGAAAACAAGAACTTTATTCAACAATGTATTGTCCATTTTCTTCAATTATCTTTTGCCATCTTTCAGGCAACTTCATGATTCCAAGCTCAAAAAATTTCTATTTTTTTCAGCATAAAACTGTCCCAAGAACAATTTGATATCTTCATCAAAGGTAAAGGTTTTGCCATTCAAGGCATTTTGAAGAGAATGAAACAAATGGTAGTCTGATGGTACAATGTCTGACAAATATGGTGGGTATGGTAACAAATACCATTCAAGCTCCAACAGCTTTTGACGAGTGACCAAACTTGTATGTGGTCTAGCATTCACATGGTGGAAGATAATACCTTTGTGATTCACAAATTCTGGATGCTTCTGTTTAAAAGCATCATTTAATTTATCCAGTTGATGACACTACACATCCAAATTATTCGTCTAGTTCCTGGGAAGCAGCTCAAAATATACAATACAATACAATAGTACATTACTATATACTATATATACAATAGTTTCATTCCACACGGGTGGATGTGGTGCCATGCAGAGTAGGAAACAAGGGGACTCTGCATGGGAGGCAAGAACCTTTGCCACTATCTTGGTAGTTACCAGTTGTGCCTCAGTTCAGCATTTGGGTTTGCATGGGCCAGGGCTGGGATTCAATCTCTGGATCTCGAGGTTGCAAGATAAGCACTCAACCTGTTGAGCCATCTCAGCATCCCCTAGATATTTTGATTTAAAAATATCAAAATGGGGACAACAGAATAGCTCAGCAATTGAGCACTTGTCTCATAATTGCAAGGTCCAAGGTTTGATTCCTGGCCCATGCAAACTCATTTGCTGAACTGTGGTGCAACTGGTGATTGCCTGGATAGCTCAGTGGTTAAGGTTCTTATCTCCCATGTTGGAGGCCCCTGGATCAGTTCTGCCTGGCGTGACCCCACATCCACTTGTATGGAATGAAACTATGTCACAACTAAAGTTGTACAACTATGGAGACTGCTCTGAGACCTCCTTCCTTCTCTCTCTCTCTCTCTCTCTCTCTCTTACCTTCTCTCAAACAATAAAATAAATCTTTAAAAAAATAATCAAAGAACTACAGACTTTGCACCAACAGTGCTTCTAGAGAACATTAAGTCCAAGCATTTTGCTTTATGGGCAGAGGAACCTAGTGAGGCTAAGGGGTCCCATGTCTAGTTATGGGCAGAACATGAAACAGTATCACTCTCCTGATTGTCAAAAAAAAAAAAAAAAAAGTTCTTTCTACTTCATTTATCTCAGAGAAAACTGTACAATAGCTCTGACAGTACTGATAATGATGCAGACCATACGCTGGGAGAACAAAATGTAGGAATGGCTATTTCCTACAATTCTGTGATTCATGGCACCACTAAAGGACAAAGCTATGCTTTCAGAAGCAGGTTGACAGTATAGCAATTTGAGATAACTGCCACCAGATGGGAGTAGTGCAGTTTTCTTTACCAGGTAGCAATGACCTTTCCAGCCAGAAATGAAGAAATTAGTCAGAGGCCTCCTTTCTTCAATCTAGGCAAGCGCAACTGGTTGGGAAGAGCCAGCTCAGATATTCAAAGCCCATGACCACCTTAAATGTAAGGCAAAGCAATGAACCACTATGCCTAACACAGACAGAACCATGTTATTAAGCATCTATGCCTATATAAAGGCTTATTTGCAGGTGAACAGCATTTAAATCAGTGTTCTTGACCATAAGATCAAAACCGAAGCCTAATAGGATTTGTGAACTTAAAAATGTTGGCTCCTATCACTGTGAAGTTGACCAAATGTAGATGTAAATTACTAGGTTAGAAGGTAGAGGAGAGAGAGCACCACTCAAGATTCTTCTCCAGCACAGGTTCACCACAAGGATCAGGGTAATAGGATTCTCAGCCAGCTAAACAGAGTTCAGGCTACTACAGAAGATTAAGATGGTCAATAGAGGTGCTCATTTCAGATTGAGCTGTACACCCCAAGATCTTGATTAAATGTAAAAATCTAAAGCTGAGTTGGGAATGGTCTGAACAAAGGTAAGAAAAACTAACATTCGGTAGAGCTTGTGCCAATCTATCTGCCTACTGTCATTTTTAGAAACACTAAAATAATCTCCATGATTTTACTAGAATGCATTTTTTGGGACAATCCATGAATTCACTGAATTAAAACAGGAATAGGATCTGATCCATGGATTAAGCAAGTGAAATAGGCAAAATAACTGTAGCACATACAGACTTTGCTCTATTAAATGTGTAGGAACATTTTTTTACTTCCACAAAGAAACATGTTTTCTCTCACTTCCCCTAAAATATATACCACTCTTGGTCCTAACTTTCTCCTCCTAATTTTGGATGATGTGGTTGGGTACTTACCACTCACTATGAGTTTAGAGATTTTTTTCTGTTTGGTCCCCTTCTGTATAGTCATGCCCTAGAATAACACCTAACATATCATGGGCACTTGAAAATGAATTAATTTTCCTCTAAATGTTACTATAGAGAATAGGTTACAGAGAGTGGTAGAGACTGTGTGAGAAACTAAAGCATGTGGCCCATGTAAAGAAACAGCTACTATACAACTCCAGATAACTATTGACATGTGGAAATACAGAACCAATTCTGTCAGATCTGCTAATTTCTAAAAATACTGGAAACACAAAACTTTATGTGAAATCTCCAGATTTAAACAGTGGCAATAAGTCACAACTTTAAATTAACGCTGGACAAATGAACACTGTAGAGGCTAAAGAAAATACATCTGAGAGGCTTTTAGAGAAAGTCTGTCCACAGGCCACATGAGGCCCAGGACAGCTTTGAACGTGGCCCAACACAAATTCATAAATTTTCTTAAAACACTGAGATTTTTTTTAATTTTTTAATTTTTTTAAAGCTCATCAGCTACCATTAATGTTAGTGTATTTTATGTGTGGCCCAGCACAATTCTTCTTCCAATGTGGCCCAGGGAAGCCAAAAGATTGAACACCCTTGCTTTAGAGAGTCTCTGAGCCTAAAGTTTTACACTTCTGATCTAGTCTAATTGTCATTTTACTGATGGCCAGAGAGAAGTGACACAGCCAGTGTTACACAACGTGAATAGATGACTTGCAAATAAAATCACACACACACGCCTGTCCAGAAAAGATCCAGCCAAGCAATATGAATATCAGAAGCATCTATGGCTGTATGTTTTTCGGACAGTCCTCATATATATATATTAGCTCATACATTGGTTATCACAGTTCTTGCCTTTCTTCATGGAAGAAGTTTATGGAATATTACCTCTACCCCCAACCAGCATTTGTATATGACTTTTTAATTTTTTAAAGGTATTTAAAAATAAATTATTTCATTTACAGTTTCATAATAATTGAATGAGGTAGGTAAGCTACCTACTGTCCCCATTTTCCTAATAGGAAAGAGATGTAGAGAGATTAAGGTCCTTTCACAAGAACACACTGAGCTAGTTAGTGGTAGAGCTCATACCTGGCCCCTCATCTCTTAAAAACAACTTTATATATGAATATAATAGAAGCACTCTTTTAAGTATACAATTTGATGCATTTTCACTCTTGTAACCATCACTACAATCAATCCATCACTGCAAACAGTTCCTCATGCTTGTTTGTAGGCATCTCTCCACTCCTCACACCATCTCATATAACTTCTGATCTGTTTTCTATCCTACAGAATAATTTTGCTCATTCTATAATGAATAGAATCATGTAGTATGTACTCCTGTGTCATATTTCTATATGACATTCAGCACACTATTCCTCAGATTCACCTTCACTGATACATTTATCAGTAATTTGGTTTTATTAAATTGCAGACTACCATTCCATTGTACAGGTTTTCCACAGTTAGTTTATCCATTTACCTGTTGAAGGACATCTGAATTGTTTCTAGATTTTGGCTATTATTATAAATAAAATGTTCAGATAGAAGTCCTTTTTTGTGGACATATGTATTTAATTCTCTTAGGTAAATACTTACAGAGATGGAATTGCTGGGTTACAGGGTTAAGTGTATATTCAGCTTTATAAGAAACTGCTAACCAGTTCCCCACAGTAGTACCATTTCACACTCCTAACAGGCACACATGAGAGTTCTGGTTGTTCCACATCCTCACCAACACTTGGAATTATTGGTCTTTTTATTTTATCCATTCTAGTGAGTGTGTAGTGGTATTTCATCATGGCTTTAATTTGCATTTCCCTATAAATCCTTCATCCTTAAACTCCTAGGATTAGTGCTTCCCACCACTTTCATGATAAAGGGCTTTAATAAATAGGATCATAGAGTCACCAGTGAAATTACTGAGATAACCTGAAGGTCTGCCTCTGAAGCAAAGATGACAGAATGAGTACTTCTCTCTTGGGAGAAGAAAGCAAATGAGAATTTGTAATACACAGATGGGGAATTATATAAGCTATAAAATCTCTTTCAATTCTGATGTCAACAAGAGATCATCAACATTATTATTATGACTAAAACTTTTTCAACAAAACCTTCTCAGGAGCCTGACCATGATATTCAATACCTCTCCTGGGTTGGTCTCAAGTACTGAATCCTGCTAGATGTACCAGACCCCAAGGGCCGCTCAGAATGAGTCAGGACACAAGTGACTTCGTTTTACTTAGCAAGGAAAAGTGAGGAATGGGGGAGGTAAGGTGAATGGGAAGGGAACAAAAACACCAAACTGATGATCTGAGTAATGATGTGCACAGAGATGGGAAACAGCTGGGCAGACAATGAGAACGATTAGACCATGCAACAAAGAAGCCCATCATGGTGCTAAAGCAGGGTTTCTGGATTTGCTGCCAACAAGGTTTATGATGGATATTTTAAAATCAAGACTAGATTCTAGGCACTAAAATCTGCTGCTTGCTTGTTTCTTGCAATTTAAAGGACACTTCATTTGCTAACATCAGTCCCATCTACATTTTTTGGAATGGCTTCCACTTGTCTGAGATGAAAGGAGACACAAATCAAAGGAGCCAGAGGATACTAAAATGAAAAACCTCACCCAGACCCATATTCTGCTCCTATAATCCACTTTCCTGCTGTACACGCTTTCTCTTTTAAAATAAGGTTTAACCCAATGAATGTTGTTTGCTTAATGCAGGTTTCCTTTGAATTACATGAGGAAAAGAAATGAGCATAAAATACAATATTCTGAGGCTTTAATAAAGAATCAGACGGAGAATCCAGTTAAAGTAGAATTTTTCAGGAAAAGATGTAAAAGAAAGGGCAATACCAGACAAGTTACTGGATCCTGGTGGCCTCCATTTCCTCAACTGCAGAAATTAAGACTAAATTAGTAGTTTTAAAACTGGATTCCTCAGAGCCCTAGGATTATAGGAAGTATTTCAGTGATACCATGAAGAAAAAATGACTCAATTTAAGGGTGGAGCTCGGCACACAGCTCCCTTTATCTGTTTTTAGTGTTAATTCTGAAAAGGATACTTGGGAAAAAAGAGGAGCTAACTCTGCTTTAAAGGAGAAGACAAAAAGACCCAAAGAATATTTTGTAGCTCTATGTAAAAGTTTCTTATGAAGAAAAAAAGGAATACACCACAGCAAGTCATGCAAACAGCCCTCCTGCAGATATAAATGTGTACAGGCCGCTTATGGGAAGTGGGGCTGTGCCATCACATCCACTTTACATTGAGACCAGGAACACTCCTTTAGAGTCCAGATGGTTAGATTGAAACCCTGGCTGAGGCAAGCTGCTAAGGCTCTGTCCTCTCACAGTAAAGGGCGGCTGAGTTCATCCTCATAGGTTTTTGGACACTACATGATAAGCAAAGCACTTGAAATAGAGGAGACATTCGATGAATATGGGTGTTCCCTCCTTATCTCACCCCACCAAAAAAAATCCTTTGTATTTGTTCTAAATCTGGAATATCTTCTTGAGATCAAGGGTGCAAACCAAATGGCTAGAGGGGTTAGGCAGATCACCTAAAGGAGGGAGAGAGTCCAGGTATAATATAACAAAATGTACACAGACAGCTTGATGACACAGACTCCATGCCGGGAAGATTATGGGGAGTGGTGGGGACTGTATCAGACAGCCCTGCTCCAATCTTCATGGGAACCTTATGAAGTAGGCAGAGCATGTATTATAATCTCCACTTAACTGGCTAGGAAAGTGGGGCACAGAGAAAAAAAAGCCTAAGTGGCCTCCCTCATACTGCCACTTATTGCCAGGACCAGGGCTAGAACCCAGGCATGCCAATTCCTGGCCCTCACCTTGGTCCACTCTCTCTTGTTGCCATCCCCTCCCTTCAGAAGCACACCATGCAGGAACGCCTCAATGAGCAAGGAAGGTAAGAGAAAAGACAGTAAAAGGCAAGGGATGCTGGCCAAAGCTTTGCCTCTCCAGCTGAGCAGGTGGAAGAGAGTCTTTGTACAGTGAGAACTTGAGTGAACGGTCTGCAGTGTCTGTGAGGTCCCACAGGGAGGGAAAACCAAGAGGCTTACAGTCACCTACAATTTATTCATATTGAACACAACTTTGCCAAAAGTTTCAGAAGGAAGAAAAGTTTTCAAAACTTTAGAACAGATGGCAAGGAGCAAAGAAAAGATTTCACAGGAGAAAAGGTCAATCTGAAGCACTTTCCAATACTGATTTCAGTGGGGACTTGGGGTTTGGTTTTTTTTACCATCAATTTTTCCTCAACTGACCTCAAATTTAAAAATCACCATGTGCCAGCTCCTGGGGAACATGTCAAAGCAGTCTCTTCCCCAAGCAGAAAGAACACCCAGATGGAGGACGACTTGAGGTATTCAACTTCCACTCTGCCCATCGGGAGCTGTGGGCACAAGTCAGAGACTGACAAACTAGCAGTGGTACAAAAACATCAATAAAACCCAGTCAAGGCCACAGCCTAGGATGAATGTGGGTGGCTAGCAATTGGTTCTTCCTTTCATGAACTGCAACAATTGGGGAGCATCTCCAGTTCAGGAAGTTCTCCTTAGGGGCTTGGCAAGTCTCAAAAAAAAAAATTATTTCCAGGGAAGGTACCGGCCAGCCTGCAACAAAGGTTAGAGTTTTAATATTAATAAATCAGGCTTGTGAATTACTGCCGGTAGAACCAGAGCATATGGGGCTATCAACAGCTAAGATCAACCCAAAGAGGGCTTTTCCCAGAGCTACCTGAACCACCTTCGCTGTACTGTTACCATGGGGTTAGCTATCTGGCAAAGGTAGACAGAAATGTTGAGAGACATCAGTAAGGCCATATTCTTTGTTCACTGAAATCCACTGAGCTGCTTCCCCATGACAGGTTAAGCCATTTTCTATTTTCTATATTACTAGGGTGTTCTTTTAAAAACAGAAGTTGAGTATCATTCACCTGTTTGAAACGCCTCAGTGGCTTCTCGCCCCTCTCAGAATAAAACTCCAAATGTTGACCACGGACTGCAAGACCCCATATGATAGGATGTGATCTCTTTCTCTAGCATCATTTAAACACCCCAGACTTCCACTGCTTCCTCTGTTCTAGCCACAGCTGCCTTCTTCCTCAATGCTGCTTATACTCCACCCTTTCTAAGAATTCCTGTGCATGCTTCTCCCTTTGCCCTCTTCACCTCATTCTTGGCCTGACCTTCTCCTTCTCCTTCAGGTTTCAGGCTGAATGTTACTTCCTTGGGCGAGCCTTTCCTGATTGCCCTCCTGCCCCCAACCTCTCCTTCTGATGAGATTATGCGCCTTGTTATACACAACACCCTCTACTTTTCCTTCAGGGCGTTTCAGGAGTATAACTAAATATTTAGGTGAATAATTCCTGATTTGATACCTTCTTTCCTTGAACCCTGTAAACTGCGCAAAGGCAAGGACTATGACTGACTCACTGTGGTCTGTCACCCAGCACAATGCCTGCCACATAAAAGGTACTCAAGTGTTTGCTAGATAATGTGTTTGCCTTGTACTGTAAAAAATACCCCCACCCCCAAAAAAGAAAAATTCTAAAACAAAACTACAACAAATAGAACACCGTCCCAGAATTTCAGAAGGTTACTCTACTTTGGGACAGAAGGGACACATTTTGAGAGATGGTCCCAAGGTGACAAAGGTTGTCAACCCCACCAGGAAAAAAACCTGAGCACTCAGTCCAGCACAACTGAGAGCTACATGAGATTGGAGCCCACTGGACAATATCCTGGGGAAATATACTCAAGGTGCAGATTCATGGAGAACTTTACCGAAATCTCTGTGTTGTCACAATGACCCTTGTTCTGTGTGCAAGCCCTTCTTTGAAAAATAACACTTGAACTGGAAATAAAAATACTCTTCAGTTGAGAAGGAAAAGAAATCAAACTCCCCCATGCACAATCCTGCATCACCCCTCGCCTGAAGGAGTGGAGATGAATTGGGCATGAATTGTCTCGCCCCCTCAGCCACTGGTGCCAGCAATCTAATAAGCGGTGTGCATACAAATAGAGCAGCTGAGGTCAGCCAGAGGGCCCGGTATCCATGCCCAGATTCGTCAGCCCCCCACCGCAGACACCCAAGCTCTGGCTTTAATCATTTCCACGAAGACTTCATGTGTGTTACTTGTCCACATTCTTCAAAGGAGAACTGGGGTTTTATCAAAGTCAAAGTTTGACGGATGTTCTCTCAGCCCTCAAATGTTAATTCCCGAGCATTCCACTTTAACTTCATGCGTCACAGCTTACTTTGTTTTCTGCACTTATTGCTTTCATAGTACGATCAGGTTAACTAGTCCAGTTCCAGAAAGAGCAACCTGTTCCAAAAAGAGCATTTACTAGTGTGGTGATTTGACCTCAGCAGCCAGGCTAAAAGCTGTTTTCTGTTCTACTAAGATATGCACTGACAGCAAAAGGTACATTATATGAGAGTTTTCAACTCTTTAGGCTTCATTAGAGCTGGTCTTCAAACACAACTGCTTTAGCCAGGTCATCCTAACCTGCCTCAAACCTCTGAGCTGTGAGAGGAGATGGGTTCCCATCCTGGAAAGCGGGATGACATTTTCTCAACTCCCAATCGTTAATTCCAGGGCCTTCCAACTTAACTTCAAGCTGAATTAAAGCCTTGCCTCTGAGGTTCAGGATATCTGACTGTACTACCCATCACTGTCATCCACCAGCCCTAGGTCATGGTCCCTCAGTCAGTACTGGTGCACCACCAGTTCACAATTGCCTCCCCAACCCAACTCCTGCCATCACCCAAGTGATGGTTTCACCAAGTCTTAACAACTGTATCCAAAATCCATCCCCTCTATTCCATCCCTGATGCTCCTTTACACTCTCCTCTTTTGTTACCAGAAGAACTAAAATTGAGTCCTAACTTCCCACACCTTGGAGCTCTTTCTCCTCTAAAATTCACATTTAATAAGTCCTCTTAAAAGCATTCATTAGTTCGCCAAAGCCAGAATAAAGACCAAATTCCTTAATATCGAAATACATAAAAACTTTTATATTTTCCCCACTTCGTTATGAAAAATTTTGAATACACAGTAAAGTTGAAAAGATCATATTGCAAACATCCATATACACCCAACACCTAGAGTTTACAATTTTCATAACTACCATATACATACATATATATTTTTTAATAGATTTATTTTATTGTTTTGAGAGAAGCAGGGGGTGGGGCTGGGGCAGAACAGTCTCCATAGTTGTACATCATTAATTTCTTGACATAGTTTCATTCAACAGGTAGATGTGGGGCCACATGGGGTGAAACCTAATTGGGGGCCTCCCTCATGGGAGGTGAGAACCTTCACTGTCATCCTGGCAGTTACCAGTTGCATGCCACCATTTAGAATGTGGGTTTGCACAGGCCAGGGCCAGGATTTGATCCCCAGATCTTGTGGTTGCAAGGCAAATGCTCAACCTGTTGATCTATCCCAGCATCCCCTGCCATATTTATCATCTATTTATTGAAACACCAGCTTATCTTATTTTTGGTAAGTTTCCAAGTAAGTTACAGACCTCAGTGTACTTCACCTTAAATACTTCAGCATACTTTGTCTTTCACTAGTGTTCAGAGTTCATGGTTCTTTGGGGGGCAGAGTAGAAATAAAATGTATTTACAATAAAATGTATACATCTTAAGTGTATTATTAGATGAGGTTTGATAAACTCATACCGTATTTTCCGGCTTATAAGACGACCGGGCATGTAAGATGACCCCCTAATTTTACAGTTAAAACATAGGTTTAGGCCTATATTCGTTGTATAAGACTACAGCCTCGGAAGTGGGGGGTAGTCTTATACAGCGAATATAGGCCTAAACCTATGTTTTAACTGTAAAATTAGGGGGTCGCCTTATACGCCCGGTCGTCTTATACGCCGGAAAACACGGTACTCATATAACCCCAATGCTAATAAAGATATAAAGCCCTTCCATCACACAGAAAGTTCCCTCATGCTCCTTTCCAGACAATCCCACCCTCATATACCCACTAGAGATAACCACTATCTTGATTTCACTCATTTGTTTACTAGTTTTGCCAGCTTTAGAACTTAGTATAAATGGAATCATACGATATGTGCCTTTTTGTGTAAGGATCTTTTACTCATCACATAGTAATACAAGTAGTTTATACTGTTGAGTGTATAGGGTAGTTTGTTACTTTTATAGCTGACTATAACTTTATTATTTGAGTGAAACTGTTTATCCTTTCTCTTACAGATAGACATTTGGGTTATTTCAAACTTGAAGTTACTATGAAGAAAGCTGTATATGCATTCTGTACAAGTCTTTTTGTGTCATGTTTTCATTTCTCTTGGGTAAATATCTAATACTCAAGAGTATAAGTGCTAACCTAGGTAGGTATATATTTACTTTTATAAGAAACTGCCAGACCACTCTCCAAAGTGGCTGTATTATTTTAAACCCCCATCAACAATGTATGACAGTTTTGGACCCTTTATAATCTGAATACCATCTGGTCCAGGCCCAAGTCCATCTCCCAGTGCTCTCTCCTGCTCTATCACCAAGCTTTCAGAATTTTGTTGTTGTTGTTGCCCCACTCCCAGGAGGTTTATACATGCTATTCTCTGTGTCTGGAATATACTGTCTCAACATTCTGCTTGATAAAAGGAACTTGAGATTGTTAAAATAATACCTCTCTGTGGAGTCTTCCCTTTGCCTGACAATTACCCCCAGGCTTTCATATTATGGCACATTTGGTTTGTACCTCTATTGTTGCACTTACCACAATGTATTATGATTATCTATGATATGTTAATCTTTCCATTACATAGTCTAAGGCAGTGCAGTGGTCTAAGGCAAAGAAGGAGGCACTCTTTTCTGCCCTGGTAGAAATGATACTTGGTAATGTTATCATAATCCCTTATGATGTATTATATGATACTTTATAAAGTATTTTTTACATAAAGTATACTACATATACTTTATAATACTTTAATGTTATCATTAAACACCAATTTAAGGACTTTCAATACTATAAAACCATAAAGGCAATGTTCTACACTGTTCTCTAGGTGGGGCACTTGAAAAATGAGTCACAAAAGAAAATTAAAATAACAAGAAGAGCTTCTTACTTCTCTTGGAATCCTCAGGGCTACAACAGTACCAGGTACATGGTGGATGATTAATAAATATTTCATAAATCTAATAATGTTGTTTCCCTGCTCATAATTCTCCTCTAGCTCTTGACCACCTACAAGATAAAAATCCCAACCTTAATGTGTCAGACAAGGCCCATCATAATCTGGAACCCACACTGAACTGAGTGCTTGGATAATATCCTCCAAAGTCTCAATGTTTTTTGTTATATTCTCTATCTGGAATGCCTGTCTTTTCTTTAATTAGCAAATTTGTATTTATTAAATCCAAGTGTAGCTTGGACTACTATGTGAACTTTCACTTAACAGAATACCCATCTCCATATTATTTTCTTACCCTGACTTATCTCACTTGTCTGCATACCAGCCTTTCTCACTAGGACTACATTTTCTCAGAGGACAGAGATTTTAGTTTATTTTTGTTCACTGAAGAACACATATTGGTCTAGCTTACCATACCCTTCAACTCCATGCTGAAATTATTAGATATTTTGTATCAAGTGACCCCCTTTTCCTAGCCACAGCTAACTAGACCAGGAGTGGAGAGTTGGCACATATTCTCCACTGAGAATCCAAGTGACAACCTCAGGAACTATTATATAATCAGATGATGCTGTACAACCACATAGACTAGGCTGGTGGCTATTGTTGGTCACAAATAAGCAGTAAAGAATGCTCTCCAAAAATGGCAAGATAATAGACACTGGAAGAAGGTGCAATCCGAGACTATCAGGCTCCAAGAGGAGAAAGACGGTGAGAACCACCTGATAACTTTCCAATACTCACAAAATCCAGTTTCACATCCCTGCTGTTGGATTCTAAAAAAGTTCCCTGTAGTTATCCAATAAATTCTTTATTTCGCTTAATCTAATCTGAGTTAAATTTCTGTTCCTTGCATTCCATGACCCCAAGATACTTCACACCAATATATTTATAGAATACACAAGCACTATTACAATCTAAGTTTTAATCATTTTAACCATTCTAGGCTCTTTTAACAGAAAGTATCCATAATAGAATGTTAAAACAGAGCATTCAAAAATTGCACTTGAAGAGTGAGAATTTTTAAGGGCTAAATTTACAGTAAAATGGAACCTGCATTATCATACAAAGATCTAGGGAAGAAAGTGGTCAAAAATTATTTGGGAAAGGACAGTCACAAGGAAATTGAACTGGGGGACACAGTCTGCACTGTAACCTCTCTTAGGGTCACAGATCAGGAATAGGTATTAGGGACACAAGATCCCCAGGACTCAGGCCACTCATTATCTGAGGATGTTGTGAAGTTGGTTTTTACCTGGGACTACCAGAAAGTAATCACAGAGAAGATTTATACCTCAAATGGGAGAAAACAGATAGGTTAAAGTCTTTCATATCAAGTGAAAAAAAAGAACTCAGCCATGGACAAACCTGAGTACAGATCTGTCAAGAAAGTAAGTCTCCAAAAGAACCAGGAGCATACAACCCGTGACAACACACTGAATTACATGTGGCAAAAATTTCCTCCACCTTTGGTGTAAAACTAGGGTTGGGACTAGGGTAAGTGGAGTGAGGCATTTGCCCTAGGCACAAAAAGACAAAGTCAGTACCGGTAGTAATAATTTTTCTTTCTTTCCTTTTCTTTATTTTATTGCTATTGAGAGACGGTAAGAGAGACATAGACAGACACAGAGAGAAAGAGAAGGGCAGAGGGCCTATCTCCATAGTTATACATCATTAGTTGTGACATGGCTTCATTCCACACAGGTGGATGTGGGGCCGCACAGGGCAGGAACCAAACCAGGAGCCTGGGAGGCGAGAACCTTCACCACTGAACCATCCTGGCAGTTACCAGTTGTGCCACAGTTCAGCACATGGGTTTGCATGGGCCAGGGCCAGGAACCAAACCCTGGACCTTATAACTGTGAGGCAAGAACTCAATCATTGAGCTACCCCAACACCTCCAATAATTTCATTTTTGACTGGGGTTGCAGTATGGCTGGCACAGCACTGTTAAATTGATCCTGTCTCTATTTTGAATTCTGATATTTTATTCATCATGGTTTCTTACATTCATTTTTATTCATAAATATTGCATTAAAATATTATGTTGATTACTCTTTAAATTGAAGTGAGTATCTTACTTCAGTCCCAACTCTATG